>JAWWEN010042919.1:0-12725 GCA_035582955.1 Sycophila texana
TAGAGACAAGAGAGAGAGAGAGAGAGAGAGAGAGAGAGAGAGAGTAGGAGACCAGCTGCGGGGGGAGGGCGAGGGGAGCGACGAAAATCGTCGATGCCGCTGACGCGGACATATTACGGGCGCGCGGCGAGCCGATTGACCAGTGGCCGGCCGCGACGTGTACGCGCGGCGAGCTTTATGGATTTGCGGAGGAGCCACGCGGCGAGCCGAGCTGCTTTTGACCACACCCTCGAGAGCGACGAGATTTATTACTCGGACTTCCTTCTCGACTTTCTCGCTCGCCTTCTTCGTGTCCTCCCCCCACCGCTGCGGACTTGGCCGAGCGTTTAATCGCACGCTCGTGGACTTTCATCCCCCCGCTGCCCGCTGGTCTTATATTCTGTTTAGTAGCGGATTTTTTTTTGTCTAATTTTGCATTTATATACGGGGATTGAGATACGGACTGGAAAAATGTTGAGAAATGTACACTCGACGGATTTTAATTCGGTTACTTCCGTTTCATTGTCTTATAGTTTTTCAAGAAATGATATTACTTGATCTTACGGCAGAACCAATTTAACTATACATAAATAAGAATAGACAGGAAAACGGAAGTAACCGAATTAAAGTCCGTCGAGTGTACATGTTGAGAATTCGGTTTTGTGTTTATAGGGATTTTATAACTTTTGAGTTTTTTTATTCTTCTAATCCACTGTTTTATTTGTGTCATATTTGAGTCATTTAAAAGAGTGTAACAATCAGTGATAAAATTATAAATGAGAATTGTTTGATAATTAGTCGATAGTTCGTTAAGTGTATTAAAGCTCTAATTTAAATTTTCTACTATTTAACTTCAGAGGAGAGAGAAAAAAATGACCGAATTTATGTTACTACATATATTTTGACGTTTCCAAACTCGTGAGTCAAATAGCAAGTTGAAGCCTTCTCTAAAATCATTAGCTTACGTACTTTCTTTACGTATTTTCTTAATTATAAAGGAATTATTATTACAATAAGAAATTTATGAAAAATTTCTAATTTTTGGTCTTAATGGTACAGTGTTTACTTGAATCCAATGGTTTATCATTCTTTTTGTAAATATTGAAGTGACCAATTAAGGAATGGATTATTTTTAAGTCGATTCAAACGTACATAAAACAATATCTATGTTACCATAAGATACGTAAGTGTTACATGTTAAAGAAAATAATAACAATAAAAGACTAAATTCTCACTTTAAAGTAAGAGGGCAATTTTCAAAAATCTGATTAGAATCCCGTCACGACATCCCCAAATGGAACGTAATTGGTTTTTTTTTTTTTAACAAACGGGTAAAAAAAAACAGGACAGGATGTTGTGAAATGACGTCAAAATTCAATTTTTTTGTTGCTAATAATTAACATCTCAATCTAAATAATCATCAATCAATAACGATCAAAGAAGTTTAGCTTTGTTTAATTTCATTAACGCTTTAATGAAGTAAGCATTAAGCTTTTAAATATTTTAAATTTACTTTTAAATAAGTGCAATAATAAAAAGTAAAAATATATCTTTCTGATTGTTTATTAAGATTAAAATTTGATTATCAGAACATGTTTTACTATATTTACGATTATTTCACTCACATCATCTCCATAACCACGAAATTCTCTGCAGTAAAGCTCTTAAAAAACTATCTATAAAAAAACAGGTATCAAACTAATCGAATTCAAATAAACGATAATCCCCCTACATCCAATCTCTCATGCCATCATCCGCATCACGCAAGACCACATATCTCTCCCCGCCTTAAACGCATCTTCCAATTACAAGTCATCTCCATCGTCGACCGGAGAAAAACATACAAAGCAGTAATCAATGTATCCGTAGCGCAATTATAACACTCGGCAACAACGGCGAACGCGATAAGGCAGTGATAAACGGGCACCGATCGGTATAAGGATCTCGCGCGCGCGCATGCGCACACACGGGGCCGATCTAATACCGGTTGCCGCTGCGACTTCTTCGTGCGCGCGTACACGCCTCTCTAATTTGCGGAGCCCCCCGCGCGCATCCCACCGAGGCCCTCGGGGCACCGGACACTCGCAGCAGCAGCAGCAGCAGCAGCAGCCTCACTCCCGACGGCTCGTTTTCATCACCGCCGTGCACGCACTAAATAGAGTTGTCAACGGGACGCGCCTCCGTTTGCATTTCATCCACTCGCTTCTCTTTTATTTTTTTATTTATTTTTTTTTTTTTACTCTTGTCTCTGCGTTTTTTTTTTTCATGAAGAAACGTGACTGGGTGGATAGTATTTTCTCTGGCGCTACGTGGATAAGTGGCCTTTCTTATTTTATTATTTGAGCAAGCTCTCTTCTTTTTCTTTTTGTACGTGCGGAAGGAAAATAGATGTAGATGTTTTAAAAAAATGTTATATACTTTTGTTTTGGACGCTGCTTTCGGATGTTCTTGCGTTGGTTTAATAAACGAGCTTGTTTGCTGTTTTTATTTATTTCGACGTCGTTTAAGGAATTGAGATGAGATGAGATAAAATTTTGGCGGCTAGGGAAATTGGTTAATTAACAAGCACGTTAAAGTCATCGCGTAGGATGTTTCGTTTATGTGCATCGTAAATTTTACACCCACGTGTCGCTGATCGTTCCAGATACTAAATTTGAATTTTAAAATTATTTTTCTTTTCAAGCATTCTAGTTTCAAAAGTTAATTGAATTTACCAAGATTCAAAATTAGTTTAAACAATTCAACAATATCATGAATATCGCATTATTAACAATAAGGTAGCAGAAGTATATTTATTTATTTCTTTTTTTAATAAAATATATAGTATAAAATAAGCAGTAAATTAAATGAAGAAATGACGGAATCAAATTTAGAATTAACAAGCTCATAATTCCAATTCGGTCTTAGTCTAAAATTCGAGAATGATGAAATAATAGGAATAGAAGGAATATTTTACTGCAATTATTTATTTTATTTTATTGAATATATGCGGATATAAATCTCAAAATAAAAAGAATTCCGAGGTAACCAGTAGCGGCAAAGCTCGAGTATTGATAATTAACCGATTTCTGAATGGGTGAAATAATTATTATTTATAAGTACATTAAGGCAAACAAAAAACGTAATCGAGGGATACTTAACAAGCATGGGAAATTTTTGCTGGAGAATGACTCTATTTTTTATCTGAAACTTGGACTATCAGCGAAACTTTGATATTTTTAAAAGTTAATTTCAATTTAATTTTTACGTAACACAGAGTTTTTCTTCTAATAATCACAAAGCTTTGCCAAAAGTCCAATATTTCCCGACGTTTTTTCATGTAACTTTTACGGGCAGTTTCGCCTTAATTTTGACAAGAAAACTCTCTCAGTGTATACATTCATTAAATATCCTCAAATCTTATACTTCAAAAGCATAAACACCTCTACAATTAAATGTAAAATTAGAAATGTATATATATAAAAAAAAAACTTAAGAAACTTGATGACCTAGAACTATATCATCACATAATTACTCCCCCAGTCAAATTATACAAAATTAAAGAAAGAAAAAAAGCATCGGTCTAATAACCGCCCGCAACACTGCGCCTATACACTACTTATATACACACAAAGCCTAATCATCGCCCGAAACTCGACACGCCAGTAGTGCTGGCAAATGGTCCGCGTCCCGGCGACCGCGTGGCCGATTAGCCGGGCCCTCGCGGTCCCACCTCACACACAAACACAGACTGTCTCTCTCTCTCTTTCTCTCTTTCTCTTTACTCTCTCGCGGTCCCGCCCGTCCGCGGGCCTCGGTGACGCGCGGCCAATTTTCGGGAGCACCGAATGCTCGCGCGCGCTCCGCGGCGTCACAGGCAATTTAACACTTGGGCTCGAAATGGTCTGGCGGGCCGCTGCGACAGGATACGAGGCATTACCGTATGGAAATGAGTGTCGGCCTGCCTCTCGCGCGCGCGTCGCGCTATCACTCCTCGCGCCCCGGGCCGCGCCCGATCTCTTTTCTCTTCCTCCTCCACCCCCTCTCTCTCTCTCTCACTCTCTCTCTCTCGCTCTTTGAGCTCTTTTTCCTCTCGTTTTCGGCCTCTCGTTTTGTCGACTCGCTCTGGAGCGCGCTTTTTTTCGGCTGGACGCTTCTTTCCTTTTCTTTCTCTCTCTCTCTCTCTCTCTCTACCTTTTTTTTCCTTTTTTTTATTTCGGCGGCCGGTAGCGGCGTCACAGGCGAACGATGAAGCGGTTAACGATCGTTTCCATGCGCGTCTTTCTCCTCTTTTTTTATTTCGGGGGATTCCTTTTTTTTGGCGGTGGGAGGGAGGGAGTTTGTGACGGCTGCATCGCGTATACACTTTATGGGCGGAGATTTTTCAAACAATTGGAGAATGTATAAATCGCTTTTGATGGGTTATCGAAAAGTTGACTGACATTTCGGGGATGAAGTTTTGCAGCTTGAACGGTACGGTGGAATAATTGAAAGAATCTGGGAGGAGGGTAAGTCTTACGAGAGTGCGCGGCTACGGTCAATTTGGTTGAAATCACAGAAATAGATTCCTCGAGGCAACAGCTGTTTTCGCACAGTAGAGTTATCGATGAATTTACAGCGAAGGTCATTTAAAGCTCAAGTTCCGCGTTTAAAAAGATATCAGTTTTTTTAATGATTTTGATCCAAACTTAGGGTCAAGTGCAACCAGGCAATCCAGTCTGTTACCTTTAAAACTTCCTAAAGCATAAAAAAGTTAATTATTTTTGTTGGTTAACGTGCTAATTATGTATAAGTATGTATTTTAAGTCATCTAATCAACATTAAAATCGCATTCGAAGTATCTATAATTGTATATGTTCAATAACTGATAACAGAATATAAGTTATTATCCGTATTATGGTAATATATTCTTATGCACCAATCAATTAATTTTTTTGTAAGACTATGTAAACATAAATTGCAACTCATCGATGCCTCTAGGACACGAAAACAGATTTATCTTACGGTATTGCACCAATGATAATTTTTAATCATGATACTTTGGAGAATCTATTCATGTGACTTCAACAAAATTGGCCGGGGCCGCATTTCCATAAGGTGAGTCCTCTCTCGATCTCCAAATCAGGTAGCTTATCGTGTCATGAAATCATTTGCTTGAAGATTTAGCGAGGCAATTTTATGCTAAACACGTGAATTAGAAAGTGAATAAAGATCCCAAAAAATAATTTGGAAATTTCCATTCAGCAGTTTATCTCTTTAAATATTACCGTCTGCGCTAATGAACCCACTTACAAACGTGTAGATGTTTTAGATTACAAATGAAAACGGAACCGGCCAAATCAATCACGTGACTTTGAATATCTATGAAAATTTAATAGCAATGAGAACTCAGAGACCCAAACACTTATAATCACTCTATTAAAAACTCATGTCCTTATTGCTGTTAGTGTTTTCATAATATGATTGGTTATCGGTCGATCGATAATCGTCCTCTTTTCGTTTTGTTATTATTTTACACTTAAATTTAAAAAAGAGTTTATGCACACATAACGTACTCTCTAAAATCCATCCAGTGAAAATAATGAGAATTCACTGTCTTTCAGTGTATATACACTAAAAGACAGTGATAAGTGCGCAACTGAATCTTTCAGTTGCGCACTTTTCACTGAAAGTCAGTGCATATTGAGAATTTTCACTGAGTGGATTTTAGAGGGTACGTTTGAATCTATTTAACAAAATGTAGAAATCGATTTTTTTTAACAGTGTGTATAGTATTAACCATCAATCTGTTATTCAGATCTTAACGTAGATAATAATTGTTGGCACTAATAAAAATCTGTTGCCAGTACCTAAGTTTTCTGGTCATAATTTTAATCATAAGTTGATCCACCAGAAAATTGATCATATTCTGATTAATTTCTATAGTTAATTTTAAAGTAAAGACATTACCACAACAATATTTAACAGAATAGTAAGAATTTCCACGAGAATTTTTGAAAAAAAAACAGCCATTAATATAATCACGGATTAAAGACTTATAAATTGAATCCTTATTTATTAAAACATATTGATCGAAAAGTCATTTATTTACTCTCAGAAAAGTATGTTTGACGTTACGCGCAAACAAAAAAAAAAAAAAAAAAAAAAGCAACAAAAAAAGCCCCAGTAGATATCGTTCGATAATCCAAGCGTCAAGGTGGCTGAAGGCCCATCCGGCAAATTTTCAGCTGGCACCGCCCGTATATGCAGCCCCGGAGAACTTTCGAGATTAGCTTATCGCTCGCGCGAGTTTCACCACGGCACTTTGCCTCGCATTAAACGCACCGCGGCTGCTAATTAAGGGCAATTAAGTTTTTTTTCTTCTTTGCTCTTCGAAACTGACTAATTTTATTTGTTTCCTTTTTTTTTTAACTGTATACGAAGAAATTGACGATATTGAAAGTAGTAAATATTCTGTAATTGGGAAGTTGGTAAAATTATGTATTCTAGTTTAGTTACGGCATAAATCGTAATTGAAATAAGCGAGTTTTCTGCGTTCGGCGTAAAAGTTGAAATTGATAAGGAGAAGGCTTAAAAGGGTTAATGTAAGTTTCATACGTTGATACAATCGTTCGCAATTGAAACTTGGCGTGCGAATGCATGCGAATGTAAATAATGGCAGGTGTGAAAAAGTACGAAAAATTATTTCTCTTGATTAACGAGTTTAAGCGCTTCAAAGTGAGCTTTAACGAAAGTATTATGTAGTGTACTTATATATAATCTTTTATATAAAAGTTACAGAATTTATCTTGATTTTTATTGAAATAATATCTTATAAAATCTCCGCCAGGTAGAGCGCATAGCAAAGTATTCATTTTTTTACTGCTAATTATTTTTTAAGATTCATAATGCTTACACAGTTGATTTATAATTTTTACATAAATGACTTATTAAATTATGCTGTAGCATCAATAAATTTTATCGCGAAATAACAACGTTATTTTTTTAATTAATTGGAAACGCATGCCAAAAAAAACATCAGTTTATTTTTCTCAATACCCTCGCTTATTTAAAAAAAATCGATAAATTTACTGTCGTCCTACGATAAAAATTTCTATAAAAACAGTAAGTTCTAACATACGTAACTTTGTATGACTCATTTCAATCATTTTTTATATATTTCTTATGAGAGAATTTAATAATTTAAATGAGTAAAACAATTTTTCATCAATAAGTTTTCATAATTGGACTCATTAACATAATTATTACATTAAATTCCCTGACAAGAAATAAAATCGATAAATTTTTCGATCGCTTTACGGCAACAACAATCAAATTTAACGCTTTACTATAATAAATTATTTCTGGATATTATTGTACTTATTTCGGAAGCGTAAAAATTACCGCAGTTTACTAATCTTTAAATCTACTAATATTTAAATCTGCTTAGTCAAAGTAGACCATGGTTATAGTAATTACCATCAGAACAGTAATTTTTATTCTTCGTTTATGCAAGTAGTCATCTCATTTTTCCAAGTTTTTTTGTGAAAAGGCAATTGGCCCACACAATTTTTAAATAAATCCATAAATAATCGTAATATTCGAACTTAAAAAGCTAGAAAGAAAATCTTCTGCAAACGCGACACCTAGCACCTCGATTCTAACGCGATCTCGCGTTTCCGCCGATTAATCTTTGAACAACGTTGATCTTCAATAAAACGGCGAAAGTGCGAGGGAGCACACACGCGCGCGCGGGAGGGCAAACGCCGGCGTGCACGGAGCTATAGTCGCCGTTTGTTTGCACTGCTTTTGCAAGCCCCATTACTCCGCGCGAATCGAATGGGACGCGGTATATACACACCTACACGCCATCGCCGGCTGCGCATGAATTTTTCCGATCTATCATCCTCCCCCAACCCCTTTGCTCTTTTTTTTTATCTCAACGGGTTGGCGACGGAGAGTGTGTACCGTCGGGGTCGCTTGATTGCTCCTGAACGATGAATTCACGGAAGTTCGGGGGTGCCTTCGACGTCTAGGGAGCTTGTGCTGGGATTGAGCGAGTCTGCCGGAATTTGAAATTAGAGCTTCGTGGTACTTCGTGGAGTGCGAGGGATAGGCGGAAAAATATGTGGATTTATTTAAAGTTTAATTTCAATATATTTTTAATGTGAATTTATTTTTTATTTATTTATTTGCGGATTTTTTTTTTAAAGAAAAGAACATTTTTTTATTTGCCTACAGTCTAAACGCTGAAGAGTAGAATCTGGACGAAATAAAAGTAAAAAATTGCAAATTTTTAATTTAAAGAAGAGTAAAACGCAGATTTTATCCGTTGTAAAGTTTAAACTACCAGTTTTATACTTGATTATTTATTTTGTGCAGATTTTACTCTTTAGGAGTTTAGAGCTGCAGCGTCAATTGATTTTCGTGTGAATCGTATACGAAGAGTAGAAAGCTCTTCTCGAGAAACACATTATTTTTTTTTTCATAAATTGTCACGCTGGACATACGCCATACGGCTTTAGCAAGGATTAGTAACGCTACTTTAAAATATATTTGATGATCAAGAGTAAAAGTAAATGAAATACAAGGAAGTGCTTGGCACTATAGAATTTTAATGAAATTGAAATAATATATAGGTGATACGTTATGGTATTAAGATTAAATTTTGGTATTATTTCTCTACTATGTAAAAGGCGTAAATCCCGTATAGTAATAAAATAAAATGGGATAAGGAAGAACGAATTTTCCTCTTCTTAATTCAATGATTTTTCATAATGGTCGCTATGAAATTTGGAAAACCCCGAAAAAAGCATTACATTTTTCCCTACGCATAGTCCTGGCTATACATGGTGAACCCCATTCAATTCGAATGTCATAAACAGATTTACGTGTGGCAAAGACCGGTAATGAGTTACACAGTTCCTTTTTTATGGTAGTCATTTAAGAGCGGTATTTCTCGATCTGCCTATGATTTTTTGGGTTTTCCACATTCTGAATGGCTATACAATAACTGATTTTCCTTCTGACATGTGCATACTATTTACCACGTGAATATGATAATCTAAACTTGCCCATAAACAAAATTATTAATTATTTATTTTAAAAAGTGATAATCAACGAATATTGATGATAAATGTACAAAGTTTGCTCGGTGTAGTTGGATAAGCAATTATTATTTACTAAAAAATATTTAAGAAAATTTAATATTTTAATCCAATTAATTTATATCTAGAACGAGCTAAATTATAATATCATCCGTGTGCTTATGAAATAAAAATATGAAATTGTTAAAAAAAAAAAACAATTGTTAAGTGCCTTTTCTGAAACTGCGATATAAAAAACAACTGTCTTTACGTGGCAGTTAATATTCAAATTACTTTGATCTAGACCTTCAAAGGGCTATAATATTTTTACTTTGTTGTTAAGCGGTTTTGATTTTCAATTATTTTCTGCTTAAAAGATCTTTCGATTAACGTACGTAAACGCAATAATTATTCTTTAAAAATAATTAATTAACAAGGCTAATTCAATTAAAAAACGAAATGAGGAAACGAGCTTGGCACGGTACACATTAAAGCATGCATATCATATTTATTTAAAAAAAAAAAAAAAAGATATATTAAATACAAAAAAACTTCAATCGCAGGATAAATCGAGAGAAATTAAATCCACCTTCGAGATACACTCAAGTATAACGAAATTGGCAAGCGCACGCTGTTCAAAGATAAAAGAGTATCAAAGAGCAGAAAAGTTTTCAAAAAAACTTTATTTTCACTAAAAAGAATCAAAAACACACTCTTGTGCAGATAACTTAACTTCTTACAACGAACCGAACAAAAATTAAAGTCAAAAATAAATGCCCCGTGTACACCAATATCGCAAATTAAAATAAGAAGTGCACCGATGCGGGCAGCCTTTGACGAGGCACTACTCCCGCCCGGCCTATCAGCAACCTATCACACCAGGGACAGGCAGCAAACACCTTCGCGTCGCTCGCAATTCACAAAAAAATTAAAAAAAAATAAAAAATAAAAAATAAAAAGAAAGAGGGCAGGGTTGAAGTCTGCACCAGCGGGTAAACGAGCACCGAGAAAGAGAGAGAGAGAGAGAGAGCAAAAGAAGGATCAGTCGGACGGCCGTTTTTCACGCGTCTCGAGCAGCTGTCGTCTGGGCCGTTTTCTCCGGCGCTCCCCTTTTCCCGCGGAGGCGACGCGAGCTGGCTGCTTTTCCCGCGGAGGCGCGGGCCAAATTGGCGGCCTCCCTCTCCTTACCGCCGTAGGAAATTGTTATACGGGCGTTTAGATTCTAATTGGCCCGTCCGCGGGGCTTTCGTTGCCCGGCCCCCTCCGACGTCTTCCTGCCGGATTGTTTTCTCTGTCCCCTTCTCTGTCGCTCGTTCGCTCCTTCTTGCTCGTGCCTTCCATCGGTGCAGCTCCGTTTTTGTCACGGACGTGGGAGGAGGCGACGACGTCGTGGAGGCTCGTGACAGTTGGTGCCAGACTCTAGACGGAATGGCGTGGCTCGCTTGCCCTTTTTTTGTCTTGTCTCTTTCTTTTTTTTATCTCTTTTTCTTTAAAGCGAAACGAAGAGACCTCGATACGGTGCATTGGATATTTATAGGTATGCGAACGTTCTAATTTTCGCGGATAGTTATTTTTGCGCGTTTCGCGGAATGCCGCTGGGAGTTTTAATTAGGATCGTTATACTCCAATCTTTATAATGAGATCTTTCTTTCTGGTTCTTTGTGAATACTGCATACAATGCAGTGTGGATTAATTGAATGAATACTTTAATTCGTTAAATAATTAATTTAGGTGTAGATTAATTGTTCAGCTTCAAATATGGAAAAACTGTTTGATTAACAGTCTATTATTAGACATTGGGGGAAATGCAGCAATAAAAATGATACACACTTTTTTTCGCAAAAAAAAATTTCTTATGGAAAAGGTGACCCATTCGATTTTTATGAGTTTTTGAAAAGTTTATGTAAATCCCTGCAATTTTATTATACCTACTTAAAAATATCAGAGATCCTTAAAAATTACTAAATTGTTTTGTAAAAATTAAGAGTTGCGAAGTTTAAATTTATATCACTGGCTTATGAAATTTTACACAAAAGTAGAGTAAAATGAACACAAATTTTGAATAGGATAATGAAAAGCGGAAGAATGATATATTTTTTTTCTTTGTAAAATTAGAAAATAAACGTTGTAATAAGAAACCTTACAAGTAAAAATTAGAACAAGCTATAAAATTTGTAACAGTAAAATATAATGGTTAAAGATTTTTTCATTTTTAAACTACGTACATTACATTCTAATGATAAATATAACTTTTAGTTTTACATCAAATTTACAAGCTAAAAAAATCAATTAAAACAAATATTACTTTAAACTTTGCTGTTTGAAACAATAGCTGTATTAGTAGTGTATTAGATAATTATTGATAGTTTTGTAAATTTCAGCAAAGTGATTAGTGTTCTTTACTAAAAATCGAAAATAGGTCATCCAATACAAAAAAATTTAGTAATTTTTCTTAAAATATTTTACAAAGTTTGATTTTCCATTTCGTTCACTGTATTTACAAGGATCTTAATTCCACTAGTTTATGTTATTTTTTTTTAATCTACAGTATTGAGAAATTAATTAATCCTTTTAATAAATAAATCAATAAAATCGAAGTATTTAAATAATGCAATCGTATTAAGATATTATCAATTAGCTCAATCGCAAGATTAAAACATTTTATAACCGTCATAAAGCCACGTGTAACTGAAAGAGAAATGGTACAAAAACAAAACAAATTTAAAGAAAAATTTTTCATTTGAATTCGAGCAAGCTTTGATCGGATGAAATAGAGTGCAGTGCAATTCCACGAATTTACAAAGTAACACCGTGTGAACCGGTGAGTCACTAAAGTGAGCGCTTCCGTTAAGCCAAAAGTTGAACTGCATTGAACCGTTAAAATGCATCCCCTCCCAATCCGGGAGATGTATATTATATACCCACGCGTATAGCCCTCTCTTTTACATAAAATTTCCCATGCTCGATGTAATAGTCGCTCCTTCGCATTCACGACTTTAGATTTTAAATTATAGTACTTTTTTTCCCTATTACCTGTCGACAGGCTTCTTTTTTTATTGTGCGTTCCGCGTATTGTCCTCGATATACTTTTCACGCAAAATTATTCCGCGACGCATGTTATTTTCGCTTTCCAGCGATAAAATTAAGCCGAGAGGTAATTTCTTTCAGAGATTTGACTGTAAGAGCTAATAATGCGCTATCGGGCTGTTAATTATTCAAGCGAGGCTAAATTATCATCGACATGTGCTGTTGTAAGAAAAATACTTTAAGAGATACACATTTAATAAATTCGATAATCAATGTAAAATGTTTATTTATTTTATTTTATTTCATTTAATATTATTTTACTTAATTTAATTGACATAAATATAACATGTCCAAGTATAAAAATATAAAGTTAATATATGTTTATAAATTTAAAAAAATAAATATTCATTTTACGTAATTATAGCATTTGTTGTACAAGAGTGTATACAATTTGGAGAGAAATTATATTGCAAAATACGATTCTGCAAAAAAGAATTATAATAATACTCATAGTAAATAGTGTCACTCATTAGTCAAAAGAAAAAGATTACTAAATCCCTTTATAAAAAATGCATGGGCTTTTCATTGTAGTCAGTAATTCTCGCGTTGTGATTGGTCAAGCGATAGTTGTCTTTTATTATTTATTTATTATTTCCCTTTATAAAAAATGCATGG
>JAWWEN010042930.1:0-12725 GCA_035582955.1 Sycophila texana
GTTACTTGCAGCCTTCCCTATTCTGTGACTAAAATAAGAAAGGTCGCAGTGGCCGGTGATCCAACTCACTACCAATTGTAGTTAGACATATAGAAATTACAAATTCCAATAGTAGCATTGCCAGAGATTTTTTTTTCTTCCTAAGGGTATCGGCTCCAGGCCATGTCCCCATTTGGCAGAGATTCTCCCTCCCCAGAAACGTTCTCGTCGGCCGCTCCATTCATGCGCCATGCGAATAGATCTGCGCATGCGCAGTATATTCTTCTTATACCTTAGATTCTTTAAATTCACGGTATACGAGTACACGGTATAAAGATAATAATTAACAATATTTAACAATCTTCTCTTAAGAAAACGATATCAGAATGTTGTGAAGAATTTTAAAACGCAATTTGCTTGGTTGTGGTCAAACATCCGTTAGAATGGCACAAAAAATAAAAAAATATACTAGAAAAAATTTTGATTCACTTGATAATTGTATCAATTATAGTTAGTAGTTTTATTAATAAAAATGTTTCGATAAAAGTCGACATTCTGAAAGATATTCATGAAAACGTCACAATTAAATTTATAAGAGTCGGGAGAAATAACACTCTTAATAAAGTTTTTTTTTTATAGGAGATGGATTTTATTTTCTCATTATACAAAACAATTATCGTCAAGATTTGGATGAAAATTTTGTTGCATAAAAGGCAACAATTAAAAATTATTTATTGATAATAAAAAAAATGAAATCACGAAGTTTAAGTACATAAAATAAAATAAGAAGTTGTCTAGCTATGAGCGAAAAAAGTTTGGAAAAGAGCAATAGCAAACCTAACACTTACTGCACTTGCAGCCCCATGCCAGAGCCACTCCCTATACGGCGCTTACAAGATAGCATTGCACAAATTACCTAGGTTTGGTTGATGTTCCATTCGCAAATTTTGTTATTTCTTACGTCACAAGTGAACTTCCTTAACCCCTTAACTGGTAAGGCTTTTATAACTTTTCCTGCCAAAACTGATAGCCACAAATACTATGTTTAGGCGCAAAAAATATTGTTTTTACGGGTTTAAATCCATTACGAAATATCGAAGTTATCCAAATATGTGCAAATATGATACATAGCCAGTTTTGGCACTTTTTTTTGTGCATATATGTTACATAGCCAGTTAACGGGTTAATGAGAATGTGATTTTTTTTTTTTTAATTTTTTCTTAATATTATGAGATCCTTGAGGAACCTGAGTTTGTCATTTTTACTTGAGCCCCCAGATTGTGAAATTTCAAATGTCGATGAATTTTTTAAAAAGAGTATATCTCAAATTTGTTCAGAAAACTTCATATCCTATAGCCCCAAAAATTTTAAGAATAAGATAAAAAAAAAACAAAAAACAAATCTCTATATTTATTGTTTTCGAATGAATTTCTTAGAAAAGAAATTACTTGTGCTCGTGATTTTGTTAGATGAAGCTTAGCGAAAAACCTAGGAGAATCTAAAGAAAATTAGAAGGTAATTTAGCGTAGAAAAAGACTAAAAAGCATAGAAAGTTATGTATTTTATATTTCATACAGAAAGAAAATTTTACATGTTCAATAATTCTTTAATCTTTTAGAAATTATTCACAATATTTTAATTATACTGCATATTTACGTTTATTGCATAGTTATTGAACAAACAAAGCTCTTTTAATCATAATTTATTGCCTTTTTCTTTAATTTAATTCTTTAAGATCATTCTAAGACCTTTATTTTCTTTCATTTGTTAAGTAGTTAAAGAGCGGGGTACTTTAAATTGAGACCTTATGATGTAGGTACACGGTGTAAAAATTGTTATACAAATATTTATTCTTTACCGTAACCATTTAATAACATTTAGCAATAAATTTAATTAATAAATCGTAAACATATTTTAAATAAAAATTTTTTTTTAAATATTATAATAAATATGTTTTTAATCATTTCTTAAAGAAGGTTTAGTGGGTATTGTAAAAAAGAGTTTGTGCCGATGTTTGGAAGCGCAGATCCAAATAAATTGTTCTTAGGGGTAAACGGTATAGTGATTGGCACCCGAAGCAGACGACACAACACAGCGTTTGGCCCTAGTTAGGATAGTGATTGGCATAGCTATAGTTATACAAACTAATGAAAAATTTGCCAATGACTATCGTTGCGGCCAATGATTACTCCCCTGCCAACGACTATACCGCTTATCCCTATAATGTGATAATATTAGAATGAAAAAATTTGGAAAAACAACTTTGGAAATTTTGAATGGAAAAATTATTCCGAATTTTTGCAATCCTTTTTTTTCATTCTTAATTTTCTTTTATCCAAAGGGATTCTTTAATTGCTGTTCATGAATCGCATTTGGAGCGACCGTAAGATTAGGTAGATAGTAGATTCTATCATTTTAAATGTTTCTTTATTTATCAATATTCAAAAATGTTGTATCACCGTCTTTTCTGTCTGAGGGTTAAATCAACTAAATATTGAATTATTCAGAACTCTTACTAGCTTATAACTGTAGAAGTTCGATAATCTGTCTATTAAAATATTTAAAATACAAATATTTTGTTTCATAGCTTTAATGTTAAAGTTCCAAAATTCTTTCAATTTACAATACTAAAGTTCCAAACTCCTTAAAAAATCTTTTAATTTAAGATTTAAAGTAAAAATAATCAGCCGTTGATTTCACCAGTACCTATGCTATTATGTTTAAGCAACCGCCGTAAACAGCCGTGAACAGCAGAAGACTAACAATGTTTTTAAATACTAAAACTAAATAATTTTTGTTGGGTAAATACAATTGCGAAAAAATAATACTTTCTAAAACATTTTCTTAAATTTTAAATTAACTGTTTCTTAAATCATTTATGAATTATCCTTCAATAATTGTAGAAAAAATAAAGATTACAAATAATTTTTAAATAAAAAAAATGTAACTAAATAATTTTATTGAAATCCATATTGCGCGTTTTAAACCATTCATTACCAGAAAATATTTTCAAAAGAAATTTAGTTAAAATTTAATTTAAGCCTCGTGTAATGTTTCCATATACTACAATGTAATTATAAAAAATAAGAAATTTTTTAAAACCGTATAGTCATGAAGAATATATCGTCCACTTATTCATCTATTTGTTACAAACAGATTTCGATTTCAAGTTGATGTTCATAAAGCGTAAATGCATTCAAAATAAATTATTTTTTTAAATATATTATGTAAAATCTTACCTTAAGAAGTTCATTTCGCTATCGGTATTCCAATAATAGTAGTGTCTAAATTGTTATCGCAACTAAGTGTAATGAAGTAATAATTCTTTTTCGATAAATTTTATAAATAAAACTTTTTCGCGTAGCTTCAGATATTATTATATTTAAATGAAAAAATCTTGTTAATCTAATAAGTAACGTTGACTCCGTTGTTTAAGTTAGAAACTATAACAGAGAGCGAGCAACGTGCATGTATCCGACCCCGACGACAGTTGCCACTGAAGTGATGCCGCATGCAGGACTCTTGGGCGCAGCATCCTAGAGGGCAATGTTATGAGATCATGCGCCCACCGCCCCTTCCTAGCGTGAATCTCGATTGGCTGTTCTGCTGAAGACTAACAATTACAGTCCACCCTAAAATCCCCTCTCCTTTCCATGGATCACCCTACATCCTAAACTTCGATCTCTCTGAACCACTCCTTACATAACGTTTTATCCAGCTTTTTCAATTAAATAAATTTATATTTAAACTAAAAATTGTAGAAAGGATTTTGAATAATTTTTTAAATAGTTTATTTATACACCCGATTTTTTTCGATCAAACTAATCATTCGAAAAAGTTGCAGATTCCAAATGTAATCAATCAAAACATTTTCAACTCAATGAGAGCATGAGTCACAAATGAATTATATGTACTATATTTTACTACTTGCCTATTTTTCTGGATTACTATCATTCAATTCACAAATACATTACGTTAATGAAATTAATGTAAATGAAACCAACTAATAAAAGCCTAGACACGTTTAAAATTTTTTTTTCATTTTTATAGCAGCTCTAAACAGTAAACCATGTGACGGTATTAATAAATATTGACAAAATGGAAAATTAGTAAAAAAATATGAAAAGAATTTTAAAAAATTACAGTAATCCGACATTATAACATAAAATTGCAACGATATTTAACATTTTTCTATAGATGCTGGCAATGTTTATGTGTGTATGTTGTGTAAGCGCTTGCAAGGGTGCGTGGGTGCGCGAAGGCTCGAATGCGCTTGCGTGCATCGTTTACGTGTATGTCCGCCTTTCTATGTACGTATGTGAAATCACTGGAATGTATTTGTGGAGTTGTTTGTCCGAATTTCTATATATAATCTTATAAAAGCGTTGGATCTTCCTTACAAATTTATATGAATATTTATTTTATTAAGACTGAAACTTATATAAAAATTAAATTTAGTTGAAGGGTTTTCTGCCCTTTTAATCTTTTTACACAACTGATTCAAATTAAACTAATTTTATATGAAATATTTTATTTTATTTTTGTTTATCTGTATTTGAAATATAAATGTTGAAAAAAAGTATCTGATGACTTAAAACGTAACTTTTAAAAATTATGAAATATTTAGCAAGTATTTTTAGTAAAAGTTTTGCAAATTAAATATATAATGAAATTAGAAAAAATTACCCTTTAACATTGCTAATTTTTTTATAGAAGTTGCTGGATAAGGGTGGCGCGGTGAATGATGAACAGATAGCGATTCGAAAAGCTTACGATTATACATTTTAATTGATTTCTTAACCTCAGAAAATGTTTACTATATTATCATAGTTTAAGATATGTAAAAAATTACTAAGGTTTTTTTATATATGACATGCCAATTAAGGTATTTAAATTTTATTGTTGATTTTCTTTAGTATTTGCAAAATACTTTTGTAAAGAAATGGATAAGTTTTTATCAATATAAGTTTATAAGGATTTTTAGGATAAAAATTTGTTGAAGTGATAAATTGTAAAATAGACAACTTCTGTGGGTTATTGGAAGTTTTATATCAATTAAATATTGAAATCAGTCTGCAAATAAATTTAATTATTGTGCTACCAAAAATGTTTCAGTTAAACTTCCATCGAACGTTTTGTGGCATAGGTTTTCACGCACCATTTGGGTTTGCGTCTTCGATCCTCCCAAACCTAACGATTTTGAAAACGATTTAAAGGTTAAACCAAAAAAAGTTGGTAAAAAACGAACCTATGTGTAAATGTTAATATTACTAAATTTCTACACTGAGAAAAAATTCTTGTAAAAATTACTATCCTGTCTAGAAAAGTGGCCACAGACTACCATGTAGTGGAAAAATTACCATCCTGCATTATACATTTTACTAGAAAATATTATACATTTTACTAGAATTATGGTAAAATTTCCAATAATTATAGTAAACTTTACAATACAGGATGGTAATTTTTCTAGAACATAACAGTCTGTGGCTACTTTTCTAGACAGGATAGTAATTTTTACTAGAATTTTTTCTCAATGTATCTAATTTAAAAAGAAAACACCAGAAAACAGTTCAAAAATATCAAACAGTTATCAAGTACTTAAACAAATTATAGATCTGCAAAAAGAATGGTACATTCTATATATTGATTGTATATTATAGTTTAAACTTAGTCTAATTTTATACAATTAATCATATGTCTTAATTAAAATTATTCTTTTTTAAACTCTATTTTCAGTAATTTATTAATAGCAACATTTAAGATTTAAAGAGTATGATTTTAATGTAATCTTTCTAGCGCAAAAAAGATTTAAAAACATTATTTTTGCGAAAAAAACTATTTGTTTAATTAATTTTCAACATACACTATTGTAATTAACTGAAAAATAATAATTATAATTGAAAAATATTTATAAATGTTCATATTAGGTATATAATAATTTTGTGAAGTAGAATAGTAACGTCTACAAAACCAAGATATAAAATGAAGGGGATGAGATTGGCGACACTACGGCGGGCGCCAGGGGTGGCGCCGCGACGCTTTGGCGCCTTTGCTACCGATTCGTAATGCACAAACTGATTCTTCATAAAACACAAACATCTACATAAAATATATTTATCTTACAAACAGTTTGTTCAATATATTTTCAATAATAGAAACATATCAAAAATATTTTTTTAAATAAAAGAAATTACGCATAACATAATATATTATTGTGCTATACTACTTTTTTCCAATATAATTTTTTCCATTATTACAAATGTATGCATTTTAATGCGTGACATAAATAATAACCTACATATCTTTTTAATCATGCATACAAAATTAACGAAAATAATTTTCAGCTAAAAAAATAATAAAAAAAAACACTTCGTTTCGCTTCAGTTTCGAAATCTACCAGAAAAAATTCCGAAAAATTTGGAAATTTTACTCGTTTATTTGTTTATATTACCATTTACCTGTTTTTATTAAAATCGTCATCATTAATTAATGAAATTAGTGTTTGTAGATTCAATTATCTTTATTTCTTTGTTTTTCGTATTTTTGTATATTTCTTCTTTATTAAATCAAATTTTGATTTGGTTGATCGGCCACTTGCTTACGTAAGTGCAACATAGAAATAAGTTAAAGTAGTACAGTATTTACTAGGAGAAGATTCATTTCACGTAATTTAAACTCTTAATTGATTGAACATGGATGTAAACATTAGAAGTAAACGATATATTTAGACACAAGGTCAGAAAAATCGAGAAAAAAACGCTATAAAAATTAAGGAGGAAATAGGAAAAATAATTTGGGTGTCAAAATCTAACAACAGGGGAAAGATTTTTTTATTTAATTTTATTTTTATTTTATTTTTTTTTGTAATAAATTTGATAATTTAATATTTCACTATTTCATACTCAATGAATTCATTCAATTTATTTTTAATTGATAAAATAATAAATGATTTCCATGTAAAATAAAAAAGATGCATGGCATGCATTTTAGTTTGACTGCTCTAGAATATTTTGTGAGACGAATTAAAAAAACATCTAATTATTTAAACATTTCAATTTGATTTTATTTTTGCATTTAAATTTAAGTATTAAATCTGTTGAAAAAGATACTGTATTTTTACCCATAGATGCTGGAATGTAGCATTATATTGATTTAGGTAGAACCAAAAGCAGATGAGTCATGTGAATGAGTCTACTCGTATCTAGTTTCTGATGTTTGAATTATCTTATACATTTAATAAAAAGAATCATTTTGTTACGTATTATTTACCAAACATAAAAGAAAATTAATAATAAAAACAACAAAAAGGAAATAAATTATATTTTCAATGATATGTAAAAAAACGCTACTTAACTCCGTATATTCCACAAATTAAATTTCCTACTTCCTCTTTTTAAATGATAATAACAATTTACATTTATTGTATTATTTCGTTGATTATTTAATTAAACTGCAATAATTAGTTTAGAAATATGGAATTATATTCTAATATTTGTTTAAAAATAATAATAAAATAGTAATTAGTTTATTACATAAAAACAATGATTTGAAAATCGTAACTTATGTTTTGTAAATAAATCATTTTTTCTGCTAAAAGTTTTAATAGAACTTTATTAAAATTTAACAATAAATTAATACTCTGCACATATTTCTCTGAAACAGTATATTTTTACTCCCAACGAGTCAGCTAACTTACACGCGATTATTTTTCAAATAATTTTGTATTACTAATGCAGAACCTCCAGGAGGAAGCAAAAGCGAAGATAAGGAATTTTATATAATGTGAACTTTCTCAAAACTTGCTTACTGTGTAAAATCTTTTTTAATTAGTAAGGCTTTATAAAATTAATTAAATATATTTATTTTATTTCATAAATTTTGGAATTTACCTATATAGTTTGGCTTACACATAAAATATTACAAAAAAGTTTTAATAAAAATTAACAATTCAATTTAAAATTAATAAACTTCATCTACAATCCCTTATTTGACTCGATATCTTCATATGAATTAAAAATTTCTTAATTATCTCCCCAAATTTTGAGATATAATCATATTTTTAGAATGTCTGCATAAACATCTACATAAATTCAAACTCATTGTGAAGAAAAATACATTTATAAGACATTTGTATGTATAGTTTTACACGATTTTCCAGAGCTTGCAGGAAAAATGTTACTGTAATTATTTAAAATATGATAATTTGCGAAACTTTTAAAATTCAAGTTCAATTATTTTTTAAATAATTTTAAGAGTTTCATATAACGGAAAATACAAATAATAATTTACTATTATTTAGTATTTAATAATTTTGTCTACATCTTCTTTTTATGACTTGATAGTCATATGAAGCATGAATCAATATTCAAAATGAATATTAGAACTTACGTGTAGTTCTAAAAGGCATAAATTTAAGCTAAACATGTGATTGAACATTTGCAAGGCTATGACACTCCTACTATAATTCGAAAGGCTTTACCCCCTCAAGGACGGTATCATGTGCCTTGTTCATCTCTGAAGCAGAAAAGATGTAGTTACTTCACGACTAATAACTACTTGAATCTAAAAAATTTAACTTAAAAAGTATGCCTTGAAAGTGGGCATGATGAGTTTTCTGATGTTATACTGAAATATATATTTTAAAATATCTAAAAAAATATTTGTTAGTTGCGCGTATGTAGTTATTATGGCCTAGCCACTTTACACTAAAATGGCACGAAATTCAATTATTATAAATATTTATAAAAAGGATTATTAGTATTATATTTTACTTGTAAAACTAGTGTATCTGACCGGACTATAACTAGAGTTTTACAATTTTCTTCATGTAATTTAGGCTTTATAGGGGTAAACGGTATAGTGATTGGCACCCGAAGCAGACGACGCAACATAGTGATTGGCTCTAGTTAGGATAGTGATTGGCATATCTATAGATATACAAACTAATGAAAAATTTGCCAATCATTATTGTTGCGGCAAATGACTACTCCCCTGCCAACGACTATACCGCTTACCCCTATTTTAAATTAGGTAGTTCATTCGAATTTGAGAATTCGATGAGCGCTGCGCCCTCTATAGTTTATGGTGGAATGTAGTTCTCTCTCTCTCTCTCTCTCTCTCGCGCGCAAGCTCGCGTTAGCGTATGTATAAGGGTGCGTCCAGAACTACGCGCCCAGTATAGCGTAAGCAAACGCGCGCGCGCCGCGGGCTGTATATCTATAGCGCCCTGGCTATCTGTCTATAGATATACAGCCCGTGCGCGCGCACGACTCCGTTTGCGAGATCACAAGATCGAGTGGTAACTCGAACTACGATACTTATTTACACAATCGCAATTCGAGTCAAATCGCTCAATTGGAGGACAAAAATATAGGGGAAATAGGCATTTTCAAAAATGTTAATTAATCAGGAATTAAAAATAAAGTAAAACATAAAATCTATATTTCGAAATTTATCAAATTAAAATATTATTTATTAATTTCTAATTTAAGTAGGAGAAAGCCGAGTATGGACCACTCCCTAAAATAATTTTCATTTTTATTTCAGCGGTTTTTTTTTAAATGTGTATATTAATATATGAGATAAAGTAAAAAATCAAAACCTCCTTAAATGGAAATATTGGCAATTTGTTTTTATCTTCCACGAAATTTTTATGGACGTGCAATTAATCAATTGATAGGTTTACAATATGCATATATTTAAGTTTAATAATTAAGAAATACATGTAAATTGAAATGTTCTCAAAATAATCTAAAAATTGAATTCTTTTCATTGTGTGAAAAAAACCTTTTGTAAATTATAAACTTTAGAATGGCATTAAAGAGTATAAGATTAAAATTAATCCTTCAGTTTGAGGTGATAAAATTTTAAAAAGATATTAATCATTATAAAAAATTCTTAGATATATTACATATTAAACAATATAAGGCCGTGAGCTTACATGTTAACAATATAAGTAAAAATAAACTTATCAAAGAATTAAACATACTTATAGATTTAGATATGATTACTAATCTTTTGTGTAAGTAATTACTAATCTTTTATATCGATAATTACTAATCTTTTATATACATGATTACTGATCCTTTATATACACGATTACTAATCTTTTATATGCATGATTACTGATCTTTTTTGTCGAAGAATATTTATTTTTCATGTATTGATAATTGCTTATCTTTGCATCAATCACTGCTTACCTTTTAAATCGATGATTACTTATTGATTGAATTGACGATTTATGTATAGACAAAAAAATTGAATTGGAAGAAAGTAGAAAGATTTCACTTAAAGAATGTGCAAAGAAAATTTTAATATTACATTTAAATTATTATTTATATTAATAATTAATTTTCAAAAGTTATAATTATATTAGCAAATTTAATTTAGTAAGTCTAACAATTACTTAGCATATCAGTAAAGAAAGAAAATTTATTGAAACACAAATTTGTGAAGTAAAAATACATGTTAATATTAATTGCACTGACCCAAAAATGCATATTCGTCATTTATGTGTTACTTTCCAACTATCAAAAAATATAACATTTATTTTTATTAAAATACTGTATAGACCTTCCAAATGACAAAAATTAAATAAAAAATTACATTTTTGTATATTTCATAGTTAAGTTTTGTTTTGCTATCTCAGTACATACTGTAAAAAATTTAATTTATTTAGTTAAAATTCACATAAAGAGTCAGGATTTTCTTGGCTTTCTTAACTTAGGAACCTCATTTATAAATATAAATTTAGCATTATATACTTATCAAGTAACAATAGTAAGAAAAGATACACTAAATGTTAGTTTTGTTACTTATTTCTTTAATTAATATTCAGTTCATTTCAATTTACATATCTCTGCTTTCCCAATATAAATACTGTTATGATTGTTTTGAATCATGTCTATTTTAGGAAGTATCCACTGCATAGTGTAAGCCTCTGTATTACTCATTTTGAGGTTAGATTATTATTAAATCAACAATAAACTTGTAACGGTTGAAAAGCTGATGGTTCTTAACCAATCTTTCATTGAATTTCCGTACTTGTTAAAGTTATTAACAGTTTTCAATCATCACGAGTTTAATAAAGAAGTATAGGAAAACACTTTTCTTGCTAAAATATTCGTGAAAATCAATAATTTTGCCAGATATTAAAGAGAACTAATTATAGTACAAAGATTGAATTGTTACTTACATGTAAATTCACTACTAATCTAATAAAAAGGCTTATTGTCAACAATGTAAATATCTGTCACAAATACAACACAGTGCAATCACGTCAAATACTACTCTTCATCTATACTGGGATCAGTTCCAGCTTTCTTTCCTTCTACATGTCCGATCTATCTGTCTGCTGGTATCTCTCTGTCTCTCTTACTCTCCTCTGCTCCCCAGCTCTCCTTCTCTTTCATTCTCTCTCCATCTTTCTCGCTGCCCCACCTCTTCCACTAATTTCTGCTGAACGCATTTAAAATGTACAGTAATTTTATTTTCCAATTAATTAATGTACTTATACTTATAATTCTGACTCGTACACGTTTAATTAATACCCATTTTAAATAAATTTAATTAATTCAATTCAAATATAGGTAATAGTAACTTTTTATCCAAGTATGCTTCATGCTAAAAGATAATGTGGACAAAGATAGATACAACTATCATAATAATAACAAATAATGTTATTTTATTAAATTAAGTTTTTACAGGATCGAATAAATTCAGAAATATTTTGTTTAATAGATGTATAAAAATTAGTATCCTTAATATATAGCATTTTTATTAATAAATATAAAATCTCTTTCAGTATAAATTTTAATAAAATTCTCTATGTTTTTTTTTAAATATTTTGAGAATTGTATATTTAAAAAATTATAAATTTAAAACCAATTATTGAATTTCAATTTATTTATATTTATCAATATAAAATTTTCAAAAAATTTAACAAATATATACTGTAAAAAGAAAGTTTCTTTTAAATTCTATGGATAAAATCACAAGAAAAACGTATGTCAGTACGATTGTGCCAAATATGGCCATGCAACGCTGTCTCGGTGATCGCGGACGTAGTGTAGCACTGACATACTGAAGTAAAATTAAATTTCCCGGATTTCTTCACTTTACGTTTAAGTATTGTAGTAACTGTTACTAAATTGTTATACAAATGTAATTAAATTTCAAAAGAACTATAATTATTTGATTGTTAAATATTTATATTTTCATAAAATTTATTAGATGTTGTTAATAAAGATTGATTAAATGATGCATAAACTGTACTTTTTTTCAATGTGTTATTAAATTAAAAAAGGGCGCAAAAAAGTAATTTTGTTATATTAAATACGATGGTCAATTTCTATATATATTTTATTTATACATTTTCTATTATATCAAATTTTATATAAACACTGGTACATTAATATAAATAAAAAAGTTATATATATAATTATAAAATGTATGCATGGATCATTAATTAATACCAATTGTTAACAACAATTTTTTTATTCACTAATTTAAAATAAATCATTTCAAAAATTTCATGTCTTATAGAAAATGTAACTAAATTCTCTCTATAGAATGACCATATATAGCTATTCACTATAGGGTCATCTTATATGTGGTTGACGCTCGAAGGAAAAACCGTGAATATAGACCGCCATCTTGGAGTAACCTATATAATTCTTTTTTTTTGAAAATGCTACAAAAACTTTACTAGTGAACCGATTTACTTGAAACTTGGCATGTCCTCCTAA
>JAWWEN010042971.1:0-12697 GCA_035582955.1 Sycophila texana
ACAAAAACATATTTCAATTTCTGTCAATATTGATTGTAAAATAAAGATTTTTTTTTTCACTGTACTCTACCCTTAATAAATTAAATTATGAGTGGAATGACTCCCGTGTAGAAATTTAATAGGCAATATCTACTAGGATTTGGATCGGGATTCCCTATTAACCTAAGATTTCCCTGCCTTCTCCCATAAGGTACGTGTATAAGAGGGGGTCAAAATCGATCATGCCTGGATCCAGACAGTTTTCCCTACTTTTCTCCCTCATACCTGCCAAATCCTTGCCTTTTTTCTACATGAGGGTTATTAATTAATCTTTTCCCAAGGCCTACGTCAATAAATGTTTACTAAGAATTCAATAATTATTAAGGATGTTATTGGATTCATTAGAGGCGTGGAGTAAATTCTCGAAATACAAGATACATGTATTTACATTTCTCAGGCAGAAACGTTTTATATACCCTCTCTCGAATGATAATACTTTTATTAAGACGGAAATGTTATCACATAACTTCTCGCATAGCTTCGGTTTCAGCAGCCACTGCGGCAACTTTAATCAACACCTAAATCCGCGCTAAATTAGACAAATTCATTCGGCCCAATTTGCGTTAATGAATCGTCCTTGAACAAACAAATTCTTTAATCGGCAAACACGAAATAAACGATATACCAAACGCACGTGTACTTATTTCTTCCTTTTCATGGAAAATCCCCCATCGTCACCGGGAAAATCGGTACCTGACCGATTTCTCGGCTCCATTCGCGGAACAGACACTCCTATTGCAAACATAAATTTCAAACGATCCGCCAAGTAAGACAACCAGCCGAAAGCATCGATTGGACAAAAATAGAAAAGTTCCCACCGAGAGATAAAAATCGGTATGCGACCCGTTTGAAAGGGTCCCGCACAGTTCTTCTTCGTTCTCTTGCAGGCTCCAAAGTGCATCCGGCGGAGATCAACAACCCGATTAGGATTTCGGCCGGCGATCGGCTCGATAAGCAGAGGGGCACGCTTTGACAACAATCGGTAGGAGATCGGCAGCGGCGCTCCAATGTTTACGAGCGCATGGCTCCGATCGCTGCGGCCCGGGGCGGAGGAGGGGGGCAGCGGCAGCGGGGGCAGGAGCCGGCGGCGGCGCGGCGGCGGCAGCGGAGGAGGAGATCGGCGACTGGCCGCGCGACCCGCACGGCATTTATACCGCGACGCCTACACCGCCACGGCTATAAGTGTCGCTCCCGCCGCCAAATCTCGTGAGCTTCTTCCTTCCTGCCTTCCTTCCTCCTCGTACCCGGCGAGTACCCGAGTTCGGTTGTGGTGTACTTACTTTAAGGAGGTTCTCGACCAGAAGAGTTTACAAGTTTCGTCGCTCGAGGAGAGATTCTGCGGGCACAGGTGACAGTTTTCGGGCAGACGTGGAGAGAGGAGAATGAGGGTGAACTGCAGGTAGAGCAGGCGAAGGACTTTTTTTCTGAAGACACCGAGAGGATTACACACTTGCAAGGTATGTTTTATTTATTTCGAGTGTTCGAGATTAGTTTGGACGATTAGTTTATTATATAGTGGAGTTTTCTTTTCGTTTTGTGTAAAAAAAAAAAGAATAAATGGAAATAATGATTGAAAAGATTTTACAAAAATTTAGAAAAAAAAACAAATAGACGCGCAAGATTTGTAGAAGAAATTAATATTTTAAACGGGCAGTAGTGTTATTAAAATAAAAATTATGAAGCAAAATTTTACGCGCTTAAAAGAAAATTCGGTAATTTGAATTGTACATTTAAAAGCAAATTTATATTAGCTCTTTTAAAATGAATTAGTGTTTTGAAAAGTTCTCATGAATTTTTCAGTGGCAGAAAATGTTAAAGCTAATAAAGAGCATTTCGATTCATGCATTTATTACATTTATTATCATTCGAAAAATTATTGTATAATATAACAGGTTTAAAAGTGTAAATAGTAGAATATGTATAAGATAAAACATTCTAAGTATAAAAAAAAGTGAAAATGCATTTGCGGCATTAGAATTTATTTATGTATTTTTTTTAACTTATTACTATTTAGTATTTTTATTTTAAACTAATTATCGGATTAATTAGCTTCGAGGCATTTGCAAAATAAAAAACAACCATACCACTTAAATA
Organism: Sycophila texana; assembly: GCA_035582955.1. NCBI lineage: Eukaryota > Metazoa > Arthropoda > Insecta > Hymenoptera > Eurytomidae > Sycophila > Sycophila texana. Next base: position 2,134 of record JAWWEN010042971.1, read on the forward strand.
ACTTAAACATTTTTTTCAATTTAAAAACATATTTCTTATTCAGAGTCACTGGTAATTAAGAATTTGGGTGATTATTAAAAGGCAATTCGTTGAAAATTAAATTATTTGATTTCAACTAAGTTTTCTCATTAAAATTTATTTTATACTCCTTCATGAAAATCGTTCAATTAAAATCAATTAAAAAATTGTAAATTAAAAGCCCACAGTTATAAAATATTTATTATTATTTTATATAAAAAAATAAAAGTGTTAAAAATTCGCGCATTTGGAAGAAAATAAAGTTACTCAAGTAAGACAATGGAAAGATGAAAAAGTGTATTAGGTGCATGTTTCAACGTTGCTTGCATAATCCGAGATAGCATGCATCCTTTCGCGTAAATGATGTAATGAAATTGCGGCTAGAAGTCGATCAATCTCTCGTTGCAAGCGCAAAAAATTTGCGAAAATTGAAACTTTAACGTCAGTTTATAGTAATTACTGATTTACCGCACCCAGCGATAAAGTCAATCATTCTACGAGAAAAATATAACGATAAAAATACACTGATCGAGTGATTTCCGCAATTTATTCGAAAAAAAGATATGATTTATTTACGTGGATAATGCACTGAATAAAGTATACTTCGATAAAGTCGAATTATTATTTGTGACTTGATCAGTGTAATAATAAATAGTTTCTAGATTAATCGGTAGTATTAATAAAACTTTTTTTTTCAAAAGTCACGGAATACGGACTATTGTTACTTGAAATCAAAAGGAAATATGCAAGATTATCTTATCGATCGCATTCCTCGATGAAACTGCTAATTGCCTGGTTTCGCTCGCTTCCGCGTAAAATCTTTTTCTCAGCGTCAGCTGATACGAAGGAATGCAAAAAATGCACTAAACGGGATTTTTTTTACATTCGACAATTAAAATCTGAGAATTGATTTTCAGCAAAATTTTTCACATACCACAATCGTCTCGATCAAATTTAATAAACAGACATCAATCGAATAGTTTAATCGCTCGTATCAAGAGTAACATTTTTATGCGGTTTTAAAAACAAGTTCAAGTATAACATGAATATTTTTTTTTTTTTTTAGTTACTGCTTTGCCATTCATTATATTCCATCACCTACAATATGCACATTCTTGATTAAGCACATTGAATTTAATCGACTACCTAAATCTATAAAGCGCCGCAGCTTATTAAAAACGTTTGAAGTGCATTTATTGCCCAATTAAGCGATTTTTCGCGTAGCCAAACGTTAAACGAGCTTATATTTACTTTATATGAATGCACCGCTTGCCGAGGTGCAATTTGTTTGCGCAATTCAATTAGAATCAGCTTGAATTAATAAACGGGATATTATTTATCGTGCGCTAGCTTTTAAGGATGGGTCGAATTTATGAATAACGAAAAGTCTCACTTTTTTGTGATTCTCGCTCTTTTTTTTTTTGCAGCCTTCGATTTGAATTTCATATTATATGACGGCCTTAATTAGCCATCGGCGGCAAAATTTTAATTAGGTTTTACGGCACGAATGTATAAGTGTGTTAATGCCCGGTGCGTTTGATACCTCATTTCGGAAACTTAGACAACTCTCAATTGAGCCGAGTATATGTGCGATAAAAGGCATTTTGCATCAATCGTGTACCACCAATCGCGGCAGGGAAGGCAATCTACAACTGCCGCTTAATCGCAGACGCGGAAATGCAACGCCTTAGAGCCGATTTTTCCGATCGGCATCCATTAAAGCTGTGATATGAAAAAAAATTCATGCATTTTAAACGCTCAATGTACCACGTGGCAAATAGATTCGAGTGAGCATTGAAAAAAAATTAAAGGAATAAATTGGACGGTTGAGTGGGAATTTTAGGAATGCGGGATTTAAGTCGATCACTTACGCGTTGTAAAAGTTAAAGATGATGGATTGAACTCGTAATTTTTCTGTCATTGTTGGCATGAATGGCATAAGTGCAGTTGAAAAACTAGGGACAAAAAAAAAAATGCGTTATGCAGAGCGGTAACTTCGCGCATTCGGTTCGACTGTACGGTGCGTTTTTATCTCAATGGAATCTACGTATAGTAGTAAAAAGATAATTTAACACAATAAAAATCATAGAGTAGTCTTTTTAAGCGTTATGTTAAATTTTTACGTATATTGTTATTTATAGTAGAATACATGGACAAAAATTCCATGGACAAAAACTCCACTAAACATTATAATAGTCCATTTTAATGTCCACGCAACTGATATTATAATAGTTTTTTCGTAAAATTTACTATAGTTTCTTTCAAAATTTTAAAAGAACTATTGTAATTTTTCCAATAATGTTAGTATGTGAGGACATTAAAATAAACTATTGCAATTGTTAGCATAAATCTTTTATCTCCGTCTATTAAAGGTATTCAACGATTTACATAATTCTGATTTAACAATATCAAGTGAATAAAATTCAAACGAAAAACGCACTCGATTCGATTTACAAAGCACCGAGTGAATTGTTACACAAGTCAAAATTGGTTAATAAACTGAATTTAAAGGCTACAAAATTTAACGACCGGAGACCCAATACATCATTAAAAAAAAAATCTCTAATTCTAACTTAAACAGTTCTAATCAAGTTCATAATTATATAAGCAGTAGATAACCTTAAAAAAAAATCTGAGAATGAAAATGCCCGATGATGCGTCACCTACTCCCCGCTCAGTCTAAATTTCCATCCGAAATTCGACCGCACGTGATAAGGTTGGGCAGACATTTCAGCTTCATTGCTATAAAAAAATAATAATAAATGAATAAAATAATTAATTAACTCGGGGGACAGCGGATCAATGCGCTGAAATTAAGCGGCGGGTCCGCAACTTAAATTTCCATTCTAAATCCGACTGTTACGTGATAACTTTGCAGACTTTTCAGCTTCATTATTATTAAAAAAAAAATTATAAATTAATAAAATAATTGATTAAGTCGAAACAGAGAGCATTAAAACGTTGAAATTAAGCAGCGGCTCCGCAGCGCGTACTTAGCGGCCGGCGCGATCGAAGGGGCAAGGGAACGGCGCGTCTGACCGTAGCTGGCGCTTTACTACTGATCCGCCGCGGACGAGAGCGCGCGGCCCGTGCAGGGAAATTGGTACAACTGGCCGGGATTGACTGGCGTCACGCGCACCCATTGATTGTTTTATTGATCGGCGCGATGTGCCTCGGGCCTATATATCTGCCGCGAGAAAAATCCGTCGGCCTCTTCTGTTCGTTCCTTTTTTTTTTTCCGGCGCGCAAAAAACACCTTGATTTGCCCAATGAAAGAGACCGCGTGTGGTAAGCGATTACATATGTTTTTCTAGTCAGTAAGTATTGTTTTTTTTTTGCGTCGAAAATGTTAAATTGATTAATCTCGTAAAATTTCCTAATTTATTTTTATAAATTTTATAAAATGCGAGGAGATCGTAATTCTTTTCTTTATACTATCAGTTTTAAGCCACATCCTCAAATTAATTATTAACTTTCTGGGCTAAGATTATTTTATTTTAGTGTCAGAGATTCTTTAGTTGTCGAAAAATTACATAGAAAAAAAAAATAACAAATTATTTTCACACATTATCAGTTTACAAATTGGAGATACGTTGCGCAGAGTGTCACGTGCGCCAATGTAAAAAAGGGGATTGAGTTTGCTTTATTGTTATCGCAGCCATAAATTTTAAGCGAAAAACTTTAAGCCACGTATTGAGATATGCGACTGATCCCGATAATAATTAAAACTTCGAAAAATTATTAGCGACTTAAGAAATCAGCATATATTTGCTGATAACATGAAGCCCCACCCAATGAGAAACTATTTGTCGCAATTAGAGAAATTTAAGAAGGTTGGTTTGATGCAGAAGTAAATAAGTTTCAAGGAAAAATACGTTTATATTCGAAAAATATCAAAGCCTTCTATATATGAATTAATTTGAATTTGTTTTAACATTCAAGATCTTAATATTCATCAAATTTTTTGCAATTGTTGAGTCTATATCCTGAGTTATCTTCTGAAGTTAAATTAGTTAAATTAATGGAAATTGTTTGATTAATCCTTAAATAGTGGATAGCTTTTTAAACTAATTTTTAGTGAAATCTCACTAATTCGAGTACTTTTTCACTAATTAATCTTTAGATAGTGAATGCTTTGCGAATTTCAAGTAAAATCTCTCTCAATAATACTACCAAATGATTGCTTTCGCAAAGTTTAGTCTACTCTATCCTTCCTTATCTAAACGCAAATATTAAATAACACCCATGCATTTGCCATATTTACGAGTAACTACAATTCTAACAAACACTTTCGCGAAATGTAGCAGTCGCCTTACGTCCCAGGCGGATCCGCACGTATCCCTTCGTTTTATCGGCGAAAAGAAGGGATCGACCGTGAAGAGGATGATTTGACGCGTTGGTATACGATCGTCCTTACACGCGCGGCAGCTCGCCCCCGCAAGGGCCGCGTATTGATCGGCCGCTCGTCCGCCATAATGATTAACTGTAAAAGGTTGCGAAACAAAGGCGAAAGCCGGCGCCTCGCTTGCGTAATGCCGCAGCATCCCCATTTCAATTTTCTCCCCGCGCGAAATTCCGACGCACGTAAGAGGTGCTCCCCCGGCGTTCGAAAAATAAAATCCCTCCGCGCGGACACCTCGAACCCTTCCCTCCTCCTCCAGAGCTCCCCTTTGGTATTGACACAGTTTCCCGCGCGGACCTCGTAAATAAGAAGCATTGCTGCGTAATGGACCCTTATTACCTTCGCATTTCTGATTTATCACAGTTTACCGGGGTGCGCCTATTCTATGCGAAGAAGGCTTAAAAGACTGACTAAAAATAAAGAAGGCTGCAAAAATTTTTTTAATAATACACTGAAAAAAAATTTTTAGATCCAACTAAAATTCTCGTTACAAAAATATTTAATTTTTTGTTTCTCTGAAAAGATTGTTAAACTAAGTTTGAAGGTTTTAACAATAATTGAACTACTGTAAAATTTACATCAAATAATCTTTTAACACAAAATTTAGGTTTTTGGTGACGATCTACTTTATTCTTATTACTGCAGCTTTTTCACGCAATAAAGGACGAATAGCAACTGCCAAAAAATTCCGCAAGATTATTTATAAAATAATTGCGCGCTACGCAAAACCGGTTATTTCTTTGACCTTCGCAAAAAATAAATATTAATTTGTTGTCCTTAGCAATAACATTCGAAGCGAAGGTAGCGCAAACTTCGAAAAACCTTGACACGCTATACGCGCGCGAGTCGCGGGACATTGGATGAGCTTAACGTGATATCGAATAAATTATTATTTGGATATAAACAACGAAGTGATTAAACGCCTACTATTTAAACAAAACGCTTCTTCCAATAATTGCGTAAACATTTGACAATTTCCAAAGTCACAGTTCCAATGCAAATTCATCAAAGTTAATTCTCCAAACTGAAATAAAAGAAAAAAAGAAAAAAAAAAAAAAAGATCTCGCAAATGAATAGACGAAATACCGCACAGCTGGTCTCGACGAGTGCACCTGTCATCTGTTCTCTTATTCAATTCGTCTACCCAGTCACACTCCGCCAGAAACCGTAAAACAAACAAAGCCTACACTGAGTCAACACTCGGTGCAGGCCAACAAGTGGGTCCAGCTGACGAACGAAAAGAGCCGCTGCGTATTTGCTCGAGCGCTCGACGATTATTATCGTCGACGATAATAATAAAAAAAAAAAGAAGCTGCTAAACAAAGTGGCAGACACGCCTCACGAGAAAAGAAGGCGAGACAGTCTCTCACCTGCATCTTATCGGGCGGACGGTGCCGCGAGTCGGTGGGTGTATACAAGCTACGCGGCGTCATCCTCACATGACCGTACGACAAGCGTAAACACAAGTACACACATATATGTGTTATGCATGTCGGCGACTTTTATTTTTGCTCGCAAAGTCAATTCGTCTCGAATTACCCGCGACACGCGCGCTCTGACCTATCGCAACTCGACGAGGAAATATTGACGCTTTCGTCGCTTAAAAGGCAGCCGCCGAAGAGCTTGCTTGTTGACGCCTCGAGCTTTCATGCTTTCGGACACTTCCGCCGAATGCACTTCTGCATTTTTTTTTTGTCGAGGCGCGATTAAGGGAAACGGTTTAGCCGTTGAATGAGATTTTTAAGAATTTTTTTTTTTTTTTTTTAAACACTTGGAAAAAATAGATTAATTTATGCAAACTATACGCACGACTGAATTTTAATTCATTTAAAACGAACACCGTTTAACGATTACCGAAAATTGCACGATAAAAAATAAAAAATGAAGTAGCAGAAAATAAGTATTTGTCTGCTTGCGATTTTTGAGGACATTTCATAGTTCTGGAAGCGTAATATTCGCGTTCGAGCTTTTTCGCGAAAAGGCATTCTAATGAATTATATAAGGATACTCAAGTCTTTAACGTTGTACAACAATTTGATGTTGGAAAATTTCATATAGACGGCTTGTCAAGATCGTAACCATATTTGTAAAAATAGCAACGCTAAATCAGCGCGTTAAGGACTGACGTTATTAATAAAAAAAAAATTCGTATTAATTCTTTTTCCAACATAAAAAGTTTCTTCCACATTCACAATATTGCTGAATAATTAATAACACCAAAAACCACGGTCGACGAATGAAAAAAAAACAGAAGAATTAATCATTCTGTTATTGTCAAAAACAATAGAAAAAGAAAGAGTCCGGCGTTTATGAAGCATACTTATCTCGCGTGAATCAAGTCCCTCTCGGATGACATCATATCGAGGCGAAATCTCTGGAATACAATATATAACCACCGCAGGGTCGGGGGGAGATGAGAGAAGAAAAAAAAAAGCTCGCGAAGGCGGCGGCGCGTCACATGACAAGCCGCGAGGAGTCACGAGACGCCCGGAGATGCACGCGCCAATGAATTAAAGCGCATTTAGCCGAGGCGCTAGAAGCACGTGCTCTTGTTTATTATAGCGAATGAATATCAGCCCCGATCTCCGCCGTCGAATTCCGCGTGCAGCTGCTCGCCTCTCCTTCTTCCGTGATCATTTTGCCGGACTTCTCCTTGGGTTTCCTTTTTTTTTTTTATTATTTATTGAATTTTTTCTTTATTTATTTAATACTTCAAGGAGCTAAGAGTTCTTCAATAAGAAACGATAATAATAATAAACCTTAATCTAGCAATCTAAGATTAAACATTAAACTAAACTTAAACATTTTTTTGTAAAAGAATAGAATATATGTTCTTAAATGCTTCAATATAGAACAGATGGAAGTTACATTTTTTGGTAGAGTCTTTTCACTCTGCTAAGAGTTGAGTATAAAAGCCAAAATTACAAATGCAATTTTGTTCAAAAATAAGTATTTTTTTATTATGTTTTTGTTCGTACTTCGACCTTTCATACTCGAGCTACCGGTGCGCGGCAAAATTAAAGCGCGCAGTTCGTGAATTTAAAGTAGTTCGCTTCGGGAAATGGCTCGAGTACAGTGGTTGAAAAAAAAACTTGTTAGAGACCGGTATTGCGGAATTTTTAATAGTGAATAGCAATGTGGAAGTATTACGAGTGTCGAGGAGCTGAAGAAAAAATAATAATAATTAGTGTTTACGATTGTCGATAACAGAAATACAATTAAGATTATCTTCTTTACTAGCATCAGAAGCTTATGACGGCCTTGTGGATCAAAATTCATTAATTTTCGTGAGTGCTTTTGGAAAAAGTTTATCGAAAAATAATCTTGATAATGTTTATTGTCGGTAGTATAGTAATGACTATTAGTGCAAACAAAAATTAAGCTCAGTTTTATGTGTGTGAAAGAAGTTATCATTAAGTATCTTCTAGCTGAGAATAACTATAAATTAAAAAATTATTACCATGTCAAAGCTGCTGTCAAAATTTTAGGTCGTCTTATTTATGAACAATTGAATGCAATGATTTGTTCATCACCATTTTCAGGTTTGATATGTCCATGAATCACACTTATGATTCAGTTGAATTCGCCTAAATGTTACATGTTGTTTTGCAAAAAAAAAAATTGGACGAACACAAATAAATGATAAATATAATTTCCACACATTGCAAACCCAAAGATGATATAAGAAATCACAGGCATATCGACTTAAACTTTAATAAGTTTTTAATAAGTTTAATTTACTTATAAGTTTACTACTTTAATAAGTTTTTAATATTAATTAATAATTCTACTTCACTTTCGGTACAATAAACTTATGTATACGTAAATTAAAAATTAAAAAATTTTAATTGCTTAAGAAAACAAAAAATTTCCATAACAGTGCTCTTTAAAAAGCAATGCAAACTAAAATCGATGCAGTGTATAACGGGCACAATCAGAGCGCGTAAGGCAATATTGATAAAATTGCCGCAATCGAATCAACACAAGAAACGCCGAGCGGAATCGTTTCTTCATGCAGCCGGGTAAAAAAAAAATTTCGGTATCCGATGTCTCAATATCCTCCGGTTGTTGTAAATCATCGCCGACTAACGCTGCTCGCGATTAATAATCATCTTTTTTCTTCCTTCCTTCCCCTCGTCAACCGCGAACTTGTCGATGGAGTGCCTCCGTGATTCACTAGGTGTTCCAGCGAATCCGCGATAGTCGGATTCTCGCTCATATGTTTACATAAATATATAGTGTGTAAAGTGTAATAAACATATATATGTGTGATACACATATATATATTATTTATATATACTTTGAGAGTAGCAGATATCGGCTTCTTTGTCATGTCGGCGACGATTTCACTTTATCCCGTTGTTTTTTATCGTAGTTTTTGTTAAATGTACTATTTGCACCTTCGAATCTCGTGACTTCCTTTTATCTATAGGCTAATCATAAAATTCGTTCCGAAGGCACGAGGTGCGACTCGCGCGGGCTTATCGCGAAACCGCGATCAAAATGCGCGAGGAAAAGCTTATGGTTTAATAAGTGGCAATAAATTTTTACGCTCTTGTGAAAAATTTGTCAGCGTGGGGTTTATGGCGATTGCTTTGAGATTAAGTGGAATGTTTGTTTATTGGGACTTGGAAAAACATGTTGGGATCGCGAATTTTTTAGTGCCTTGTAGCGGTTCTGTTCAAACGAACTGAAAAATCATTGTTTAATTTACATCGTTGCGTATATGCCGTATTATGTCGAAGTTTAAAAAACAAGCACCGATTTTTTAAGAAATATACTTTTTTTCAATTAAGAAATTTTTTTAATTCTCTTGAATAAACTGTCGGAGCGTTCTTCAGTGCAACCTTGATAGATTTATCGTCTTTTCGTTATAATATTTTAATAATTTAACGGAAAAAAAAAAACATTTTAATCGTTAAAAAATTGCATCTGGAAACTTTCTGTGATATTCTGTAGAATAATTATGTGTAATTAATAAAATCGTCATTACGTTAATTATGTTGTTAATAGATATATACTTGAAAATTTCAGAATGAAGCAAAACAACAGCATAAGCGAGGAGATAAATGGCAAGGGCGTCGAGGGTGGTTACATAAACCATGGGCTCACCGAATCCGGATTGGATTTGATGATGCATACCAACGGATCGCAAGTCAACAGGTCCCAAGATATTAACGGCTCCTCCGCTTTTGTCTGTAAGTATTTTACTATTTTCCTTGTTTGCTATACTAAACGTCAAATAAATCCTTTTGTCTACAAAAGTGGCAACTAACAGGAAAAAGATTTATGTCTTATAACATTGTAAATTTTTAGTATCTAGCATTAAAAAATATAGTAGTATTTTCAAAATTAAAATCAAACATGAATTTTGTATACAAAATTAGCTTGTTATTTTTATTTAAAGATTAATTTTTTATCTAAATCTTTAAAATAAAACCTTATTTAGATTATTATAATCTAACAAATGCGTGATGATTAACAAAAATATTGTAATTCATTTTTTGCATTCGAGGATGCCACAAAAGTAAGTTATCTTCTCACTAAAGGTATATGTGGGTAGAGTACTATTAATTATGAACATGAGCATATGTAATTGATGAATTAACAAAGCAATACAGTCTAACGCAGATCATGAAGAGATTACGATTTCGCATTATCGTAATGACTATTAAGAAGTTGTTGTTTCCTTTACACCTCAATTTGTGAAAGATACTACACTTTTAAATGCGGTATATATTCAAATTCTAATTAAGCACATAATTAGGTTAATTTAACGATTTCTTAATGTTTTTCAAGGCATTAGGTCAAATCAGTTCCTGTTGCAATCGTTTATTTTTTTCCATATTTTTCATCCACATTTAATGATCATTTCTCAAAGAATCCATTAAATGGACAAAAAATACCCGACACTAATCATATGAAAAAAAAAATAGACAGCTCTCCATAGGACTATGTTATTTCACTAACATCCTTAGTTTAATAAATCTCAAATTAATTAAAATACGATTATATTATCCAATATTTCTACACTGAAAGAATAATCCTCTAGATTTTAGGAGGCCTGTATAGTACATTACATTACTAGGGACGAACGTGGATCTTTCGTCCCGGCGGAATGATTGCCCCCCCGAGGCGAAGCCG
>JAWWEN010042982.1:0-12696 GCA_035582955.1 Sycophila texana
TAATAATAGAGCCATAATTATTAGTGCACTATTAATTACGTGTACAATTCTTATGTGCATAAACCCTACCCAGCCAATAATTCTAGTAGCACGAGCCGGTTGTTAAAATAAAACATTTTCCTTTTAAAAGCCGTTAAACAGATAAACAAAACTATTTAAATAGCGATCAAAATCTTTATTTTTATTTAGAAGTAAAATAAGCCGCGTGCAATCAGCTGTTCGCGCTCGCCTTGTATACAGCCTTGTATATTTATTTATTTTTTTTTTTTACGATTTTCAAGTGTACATATATTTAAAGCGATAGAGGAAACACGTTGAACTTGTTAAATTTTAGCGAATTAAAAATAAACGGACCATCGGCGTTATCAAAACAACACTTTTTTTCCCTGCGCGCGGTACATAACACACAAACCAGCTCTCTTCCGCGCATCCATACATCATACTCGCGCACGCTTAATTATATACGTACACTCAAACGCGGGGGTCGTGCGTACAGGCCACATTGACGCTTCGCACTCGGTGACATACACCTACGTACCCGTCAGACGCACACAGGCCGGAGCAAATTCATAAACCGAAATATAGCGGGGAGAGGAAAAGCGCGCGTAAAAGACCTGAGGGAATATGCAGTCATGTGTGTGTGTGTACGCGTGTGTACGTATACCCGTGGTAGGAAGCCCGCCGGGGCGAGACGCGCCATGTGTTTCCAGCTGGATGAAAAAAAAAAAAAAGAAGGGGGAGGCGCTCGTTCGGCATCACCGCGGCCTTCGTTGCCGCCGCTGGGGAGGCCGTCCTCCGCCCCGGGGGGAAGAGAGAGACTTTTCGGGGGGGAAAAACTCGGCCGGCCGTACTGGGGGTTCGCCCGCGCCGCTTTTCCTTCTCTCGCGCTGCGTCTGCGTTTTTCCCTCCACGCGCCGCGCTTTATAAATGCTGCCGCGGCCTTCCTTTTCTTTTCTTCCTCTCGCTTTTTCTTGACGACGGGCGACCCTTTTTTTTTGCCTTTTTAAGGAGGCGGCCGCGTGCGATTGAATTTCGCGCGGGTGACGGGATGAGCTGCCTGCGGGAGCTACTGATAGCAGGATCAGCGGAGGTTTGATCTGTCTAAACGTATTTTTTTTTTTTTATTTTGGGTGGATGGAACGAGGTGGAACTCTGCAATGCCGTGGTGGGTTTTTGAATTGCGTTTTCAACGGGGGGGACGGGAGGAGGGGGAGTGTGCTTTCGTTAAACTATGCTTGATCGTGTGATTGCATGCGATGGACGGTTTTTTTTTTCAATTTAACTTTTTGAAAATGGAATTTTTTATTAATACGGTGCAGTCCGCGGGGGAAAATTCGATGTTGAAATTTTATTTTATAATGAGATACTTTTTTATCGACCGTAATGTAATTTACGTACGTTCTGAGGTTAAAATATGCCGTGCGTAACAATTTTCATTGGATTTTCCAATAAAATTTAATACGTTCATATTATGAAAATTTTAAACTTTTTCCTTTTAACAATTTACGCGTATATTAGCTTTATTAATAATTTAGATAAATATTGCATTCAAATATGCACTCGGTATTATAATACGTTATTGTACGAAAAAAAAATGCATATCCACGTAATGCATACAATTTACATACTTTTTTCCAAAATATCAAATTCCCGATATTATCCTTTAATAACATACATCCAGTCCAAAAAAGAAAATTAAAAAAGAAAGTAGAACACTCCCGCAAGCATGTCATGTACACATACACACATCTCCAATAATAAAATAACGTACTTCCGAAGCAACACCGAACTTTTCTTTCTCGAAAGTGCACCCGTAAACTTTTCACCCTCAAAATAAGAACTGGAGGTGCGAAAATCCATCCCCCAACAACTAAACCAAACTCACCAAGTGTCAATAACAACAGATACAAGAAATACAATAACAGCAGCAAAAAAAAAGGAAAAAAAAGTTGACTCCTCGAAGATAATAAGCGCGTGTTTGGCGTACGAGTTCCTTTAATGCGGGCTAATCGCTTCGCGGATCCCCTGGACAATTGGCCGCTTTGTGCGCCATTGCAATTGTCGTTTCTAATGTGCGCGGCGTCGGGATCTCGGCGTTTGTTCGCGTTTACGTGCGCCCGACTGTATACGTGTGTAGGAAGGGGGCGGGGGGGGGGGGCAGGGCTTTTGTCCCCCCCTGAGCTTGCGCGCACGTCAGTGCGGGGGTCCTCTCTCTCGGCCGGAAAAATCGTGAGAGCGCAGATCGATTGGATCTTCGACGGTGGGGATCGATGCGGGGCTTCGCTGTTCGCCGGCATAGGATTAATAAGGTGGAAATTTGAGGGGATCATCATGGCTTTTATTGAAGGCTTGGATGCATTTCAGTCGACGCTCTCTTGTGGCTAGGTTCGTCTCGCCTTTGGGGTTCGTGTATATCATACGGGATATATGGATGGATATATGGATGTGGTTAATGAAAAATAGAGAAGAGTTACATTGATGTTAGTAACATGTATCGAAGTGTGTAATAATGTTGATGCTATAGAAGTTTCTTAGAAAAATGCATTTTATATTGTAAATCTCTCTTTTTTTTTTTTTTTTTTTTTTTTTGTTCATTTAAATAACGCGTTTTGTTTGTTCACGGGTACGTGAACAGTTTTATATGTTTTATATAAGCTATTAAGCGCTATATATGTCATCGAGATTACTTTAATATCTCCATAGTCGTAACAGATTTTAAGGCAAGATTAAAAGAATAATCTTACAACTGATGAGATATCTTTTTTTTTTTAGAAAAAATTGAAAAATTATTTACAAAATGTAAATATTTATCAATTCAATTTTGAGCAACAATTTAATGCTAAGCATACCCAAGTTTTAAAATTTTTAAAAATAAACTCGCAACAACAACAAAAATACTGATATATAATAAACATCATTATATATAATTCGGTGCGATGATACTTTAATAACACAATACAAAAAAGAGAAAAACAACTATCCGTAACCGCAATAACTCTATCATTCTCCAACGGGGAAAACTTTTGGCTCGCTCGCGTTACGTCATCCAAGCACACAAGTTGCCGGGCGAATTTAATAATGCACTAAAAAATTGCTTATTTAATGAGAAAAAAAGAAAGAAAAAAAAATCGAGAAAGACGCGCAAAAATTCAGCCGGGGAAAACGGACGAGGAGGAATTAAAAGAGCGTAAGAAGAATTTACGATAGATCCTCGTATCTCCTGCGCGGAGAGTCTCCCTTATAATCCCCACAGGGGAGGGAGACTCGGCTGCTCCGCAGTCATCCCGCGCATGCACGCACAGAAACACGCACACATACATGAACGCAGGCATACTCGCACGCACACTAGTGTACATCGGGCCGAGCTTCATCCCGCGAGGATCCACTTGCATCGAATTGCGTCTCTCTCTCTTATTTCCCGGCCGCCTCTCCGCGCCCCCCTCCCCCCTCGGGGAGAACTTCAGCCACCCACCCCTGCCGACATAAAAATTGCATCGTGTCTTCGAGAGTTTTCCGCTGTAATTTGGCCGGGGAGGAGGGAGCTACTGCTGGAAAATTCGGACGCGCCTCCTCGAGATTTTTCGCGGTGCTAGTATTGCACTTCCGGGTGATCGGAACGTCGGGTGCAGCGGCGGAGGGGTTTGCTGCGCGCGCTTAGGTGACGTTGGAAGCTCGAGACTTGGAGGGTGCTGAAATTCCTCGTCGCTCTTTTATATAGGTTTTTCATTTCGGAATCGTTCGTCACGCTGCTCCGCCTCGGTTCGCCGCCGTTGTTTATTTTCCGAGGGATTGTTGCGACGGTCCTCTCGAGTTGATTAAACAATTATTTAGATCAAGGGGTTTAGAACGAATTGTGTGAAAAGTTAAGGCAACTGGTTTCATTTAAATGAGGTATAATGAAAATTATTTGGATTATTTCGGTTGTATAAAAAAATAAAGAAAAATAAGTTCAATTTCAAGTATAGATTTATCATTCATTTTTATTATTTTATTTAATGAATTTAAAAGTTAATTAGTTCTTAGGTTTTTATGACCTAAAAGAATAACTTAAAATGAGTCATAATTTTATGCTATGAATTTTAAATTACAAATGTAAACAAAAATTAAGTAAGAAGTACGTTAAAATTCTTGAAAGCGACATATAAACGTTTTATTGCCCCTTTATGTCTTTCGCGATTTTACATTTTCTGTATAAAAAAAACTTCAAAAATATCTATAAAGTTGTATAAGAATAAGGAAGGAATGGAACTGCTTTGCTATATACTACTGTGTGTAAAATGTATGTAAAATACAAAATAAAAGGAGTGTACCTTATAGAGAAATGAAAATATTTTTATGTAAATTTTAGATCCATCCTTCTTCGGGGCGGAAGAATGTAAAAATTTTGTTGGAATTCAGTGAACTAAGAATGCTATTTCAATATTCTTATCTCGAGTACCTATATATATTCGCAGTATTTCTTCTAAGACACTGACGTCAATATTTCTTCACGTATTACATCATAAGAATATATAGTGGTACACTAAATTTTTTACGATTGAATAATAATTTATAGAATTTTCGAGGAATAAACAATTAAAAAAAAAATATGACGCAAATGTCGTGCAATTTTTTCCAATATCATCTCAACTTTCTAATTTCCGGTTAATCAATATTCCAGTTTATTACATCAGATCGAATGAAAACGTACATATTTCATTAACATTATTAATAAAAAAATGCTCGAAAATTAGATTCTTCACGAAATAATAATATCAGAGAGAAGACTTTTTACAAAATAATGTCGACCGAAAATAAAACAGAAAAAACAATGCAATAAAGGTAATTAACAGTTTCTTTTAACAGACTCCGTCGTCCTCGTTACTCTCATTTCCCGAACAAATTTCAGGGCAATAAAAGCAGCCGCGATATAGTGAATTCCGCGCAAAAACACGGAATTTTCATTAAAAAAAAAAAAAAAAACAGGCGCAACAACGTATCCCGACACACATTTCACTAAGATCCTCAATCTCCCCGCGCAATTTCCGAGCCGCCGTTAATTCTCCCCCTGCTTTTAATAATTACCACGTCGTTAACGCCTCGTCGGCCTCGCGCGCGACGAGAAAAAAAAATAAATAAACGCAGAGAGAAAAATGGAAGTAGCGCTAACTCGTGCAAACTGCAAATCTTGCGTGGAAACGAAAAAAAAAAAAAGAAAAGAAAAAATCGCTTAGAAAATCGAGCACTCGCGCCACCCCCCAAAGCGGCTCAATTAAATCGCGGCCGGCGGCTTCGTCGTCGTCGCAGCCTCGATTCGGCCTTGATCCAATTCGCGGATTATAAAGCCGAGATCACGCGGCTGCGAGCTGCAATTATGCATATGAGCTAATACTTTCGACACGCGTTGTGCGCGGTGATAAAAGGCAAACGAGCCGAAATGGCTTAGCGATTATTTTATTTATCTCGTCTTTTCATGAAAGGGGAGGAATAAATCCGGCGGCAGGGGGCTATGTAACAAACACAAATGCATACTTATGTATATACATATGTGCTGTGCAGAAATAGGCAAAAGCACACTTGACTGTTTAATTTGTTTTCAATGGCAGGGGAGCTGTGAGAGAAACCTGATATTTTTTTTTAAGCGGAAAAAAGTTTTATAAATTCATATAACTTTTTCTCTGCCGCGTGGAAATTCATTCAGTGCAAAAATTCATTCTGCTACACCGGAGTCGAGGAGGAAAAGGTCCAACTTCTTTTAAACAGAGATCTTGAATATCAACTTGAAAATACATTTTCAGAGCGAATTCTATTAGTCAAGTTCATTGTCAATCTATTTATGCACCAATTTTTTTTTTTTTTTTTTTAAATTAAAAACAATGAAAAAGAAATTAAAATAAAAACAGTGTAATACATTTATGAAAAAAATAACGGTATTTATTATTTACTGTTAAAATAAGGTAATTTTATAATAATTATTACTACAATATAAAGCTAATGTTATTACTGCAAAAATTACAATTTGATTAAATGAAGAGACCAGTATGTCCAAATTCCTCTCTTAAGAAAAGGATGGCAGGAAGTATTTTAAAACACGATTTGATCGGCGCACGGACATATCCGGTTAAATGGCGCTAAATTTAAAAATTTTAACTCAAAAATATGATAGGGAAAAAGTGGACGCGCGAAGCGCGTTGGATTTTGCTAGTAAGGTTAATAATGAAAAAATCACGATTTCCTGGGTAATTTTAACAGCGTAGTTGTACAAACTTCTACTAATCAGATCGCGGTAGCTACCCGCATCGTAATTTTGACCGAACTATTTTCGAGTGCGGAAATATCATTACCCACTTGGACACTTAAAATATTAAAAATCCTCGAGAGGCACAAGTGGCGCTAACACCCTCATCCCGTTCTTGCGGAAAGATTAAAATTTCCTAATTCCTCTGGAAGCGTCGTGGTCGTGGTCGTCGTAGACCCGGCGCGGTCCTCCAAACCCGGCCCGAAAGAAGTACGAAAGCAGGAGAAATTACCGACGAAGCCGCTGCAAGTAAGGCACGTATATCCGAATAAAGCTCATTAAGCCCGATATTCCGTGGTGCGCGCAAAAATGGCAGCGTGGCAGGCGGGCTCGCTCGAGGAATATTAAAGGGAAGCATCCCTTGCCGCTCGGGATTGCCTCTTTTTTTGTTGCGTGCGCCTGCGCCGGCGCGGCCTATTCGTAGGGTGGCAAAGGGGGGGAGCAGAGCGGGCGGTAAAAGGGGGCCGAGGGTTTTTTACGTCTCTTCCGTCTTTCTCTCTCTCTCTCTCTCTGACTCTTTCTCTCTCTCTCTCTCTCTCTCTCTCTCTCTCTCTCTCTCTCTCTCTGGCTCTTTTTCTCTCTTTCTCTCTCTTTCTCTCGCTCGCTCGGCCCGGCCGACTAAAGTGGAGCTCGCCATTAATATTTCGTTTATCAGCGGCGCAGCGGCGCATTTATTGCGATGCCCTCGAATGGAACCCGGACGCGCGCGCGTGTTCGTCTCTCTCGAGGACGCCGGCGCTTCGCCTTTTTCCTTTTAGATGTCCACTCGCTCCGATGCTGCTTCTTCTTCTACGTGCTTTTATTGCGAATTTAATTGCACGCGCGGGAGGGAAATTTTGATTAACCGGGCTAATTAATTTTATTGGAGTGCATTAGAATTTGTTCCGATGATTATTACGATTTATTAAAAATAATAATATACAGTGATAATAATGATAATAATAACGCAATTAAGGTTGAGGTCATCGCCGATCTATTTTTACATTATACACGACGCATAATTAAGTTTTTCGTTTACTCGAAGGTCTTATACGCATGCGTACAATTTTATTATGACGTGTGACAGAAAAGCAATTTGAAACAATCTAATGATCTCATTACTACGCCTCAATGAAAAAAAAAAATATTTTTCATAAAACCGCCAATCCTGAAAGTGTAAAATATAAAACAAATTGATCTGACAGTAAAAAAAAACACATTTTTTTTTTTGTCGCATTAATTGTATTTATCTCTAGCGTAATAATCATGTCGGAAAATTGTTCACTTGTTTATAAACACGCCGTCTGAACAGATTCCCTCTTTATAATTTAAAATCGTATCACTGAACCGCAACCAGCTCCACGCAGGCGGAAGTGTTTCGGGAAAATATATATTTTTTCTACCGCCACCTCCCCTTCCCCCGATCTCCATAAAGCCATGCGCGCGCGCGAACCCTTCGAAATCGCGTAAAAATCCGATCAAACAAGCACCCCATAAAAAAAAAAAAAAAAACGAGTGTCATCCCAAGCACGTCGTGTGTGCCCGAGCATCAACGACGCACACAACCACACCACCAGGCGCATATAAAATTCGCAGCCGCCCGTGTACGTATACAAACATACACACATTTTCCTCTTGCTTTGTTTTTGGGGAAACGCTGCGCGGGCGGCCTGAAATTGACAAAGTGTAAAAATGGATTTTTCCACGTCATCCGCGCGCGCGCCTACTTATTCTCCTTATTTATTTCCAGCGGCAAGTCTCTTTTCTCTTGCTCTCTTCTTTTGTTTCCCGGCGGCGCTCTCCTTTATTCTTTTCTTTTTTTGCGCCGCGCGCTCTATAACGCTCTCACTCCTCCGCATTTCCGCCTCTCGCGAGACCTGCTCGATATTTCCGCGTGCACGGCGACGACGACGGCGGCGACCGCCTCACCTCTGCCACGTCGTCCGCTATAAATAATATTGAGCTGATTCCGCGATTTATCGGCGCGCGCGTTCCGTTTCGTACGTCGCCGCCGGTTTCCGATTTCGTCGGCTCGGCCGCCTTTTTTTGTCTTTCTTTCTTTTTTTTCTTTTTTTTTTGTTTTTTAATGTTTAGTTTCTGCAACGCGCGCCGAACTGATTTTACAAATATAAGGACCCGATAAATCTTCCGGTGCGTGTAATAATATACTTTTATTCCTGCCGACGGTAATTTTCGAGCGTCGGGCGCGGGATTATTGCAAACCGATGTTTGAGCAAACGGGGCTCATTTGATTAGCTCCGAATCATGGATTAAACAGTTTAGCTGCGGATTAATTGAATCTCAGTCGAGCGAGACACCTGCCTCTCTATTCGGTTCAGTTTGACTAAGCTTAATCAACTTACGGGAAGATATTTAATTGCGATAGTGAGATAATAATACACGCTTTTTTTCGCGACTTAATTAATCGAATTATATTCATTTCGAAGAATTTCGAAGAAGGATTTTTTAAGAAGGAAACTCGGGATTGATTTTTTAAACAGAAATAATCGTAAACGAACGAAACAATTTTTAAATATAAAAGGAAAATTAATTTAAAATTGCTAAAACGATTCGGTATAGAAAAGATCTGTAATATCCACTTCTATAGCGTATAAAAAAATTAGTTTATACGTCGGAATTGCATTTCTTGATTTTTCTCTCTCTTATTCAGCTGAATTTTCGGAAAATCTAACTTGACGTTGAACGCGCCGAGCTCCGCTTTTCGATATTACTTGAAACTTGTTACACAAATGACATTTGTGAAGGGAAAATCGATCAAAAATAATCAAATGGTATTTTTTTCTTTTATCCCGCACCATCAAACTTGTAATTTTGGTAATGAAAGCGACTCGAGAAAATGAAAGGGGCATACATCCGGGCATATGCCGGACGCTTCTGTGCGTTATTGTCGTCCACTACTGGGCCACTGACGTCACCATATACAACAATGGTATACCTATGTGCGTGTAAATCTGTTATAAGAAATAAAGCGTCGCTGAGCAGCGAACGTACATCGGAATAGTTCAGGTTTTTCAATTTTTCTTTTCCTTTGACTGCGAACATTTTTATTTCTGTTGAAAATCCGCAGCACTCGTTTTATATAACAACAAAATACTTTGGTATACTATTTGGCAGATTGTATACTTAAAAACTTCGAGAATATTGAATTGTTAATAATGAGAAATTCGATTACTTCTCGTTTGCTACGCGAGTGCCACGCTTAATAGGTCAAGCAAGAATCGTAAAGAAAAAAAAAACCGTAAACTTGTCATACCGATATCTAGCTTGTTAAAAACAAAATTTACGTGCTTACAAATTTCTCGTTTGCGCGAGCGAAGTTTCAAAAACGAAACTTTCACTTCGTTAATACATTGAATCCTGGTGGTACGCGCCAGCTCGAAAAATTCTCTCGTTAACAACATCAAAAGCTCCTTTTCCCTTTGAGAATCTAAAAGCTATCGTTTAAGTCCATTACTCGAAAAAAAAAATTCGCTGGAATTAAAAAAAAAGAGAGAGAGAGAGAAGGGGGTGATCTCTACTATTGCTCGACCCTCGCTATCGCAGGTCTACGAAAAGTGATTAAAGCACTCGAAAGCCAGAGGCAGCGAGAGCGAGAGAAAGAGAGAAAAAGCTGAGCGCGGGGAGACCGAGATTTTTCACACCCTCGACCGACTTTTTTCTCTCCCGCCCGCGCGCTCGCATATGCACACACACATATACTCGTATATGTACTCAGACAATCATACACATTCTTCGTACGCTCACACACATGCTCATACACTCACACCCGTACTCATACATTCGCATGTGTCCTCATACACATGCTTATGCACTCATAGGTATACTCATACACATGCTCATACACTCATACGCACATTCGTACTTATACTTATACATCCGTGTGCTTACGTTAATGTAGGTGTGTACACGTGGTGTACTAACACGCGGCCGGCTCGGGGTGGAGGTGTACGCTATAGGAGGCTAATGCGATATCTCGACTCTAACCGGCAGTTGCAAAATGCTCGCGCGAACGCGATCCAATTTGAATCTGGCTTGTATGTGTGTATGTGTGAGCGCGCACGCCCCATTATGGGATTAAAATCCCTCGCAATTTCCTCTCTGCCGCCGCCGCGTCTTTATTTCCCTCCCACGACGACTACTCTTGCCTCCGACCGCGCGTTGCGCTTCTTTTGGAGGGTTCGAAGTCTTGGGATCCTTTTTCTTTGTTTTTTTTTTTTTTTAATTTAGTTTCTTCGATGAACTTGGATCGTTCTGTTCGACGCGCGGCTGAGTAATTAAAAGAAACTTAGTGGGCTGAGTAACAGCAATTTGAAGTTGCGTGAGTGCAAACTATGTATATTCAAACAGTTTCTCTCTCTCTCTCCGTTTTTTTTTTTACGAAGCGTGAAAGTTGAACGATGACGGGGATAAAAAAGAAATTTTTACTCGGTGTAAAAACTTCAATGTTTTTTAATTGGGTGACTCGTAAAATGGATATGAAATGGAAGTGTAAAAATTGAAGTTTCGTGTTGAAATGTCAAGTTTTGAGTGATTTTGTTTTTCTTTTTCGTTTTAAAAGTCGTATTAGCTTTTTAATTGGACTTCACTAGGTAGAAAAGTGTAATTACGGTACGAGTTTTGCGCAACGTTAAATTTATTGTAAAACAGTTCACTCAAAATAATTTTCTGTTGAAGAATTTGTTTTTTAAATGTTTAATTTTATATTTGTGATAAATATAACCGGTTCGAGATAATATTTATGAATTTAATTAGAATCATAAAATGTGGCAATAGATTTTAGTAAAATTGAATTATCGAACACTGAAAGTTAATTAATAAGTTATCTTGTTAATTCTCGTGTGTATCTTGATTTATAGTCTGTTATAAGCGGTAGAGCAGCGAAGAAACAGAACAGAAGCCTTCCTCTCTGTCCGTGACTAAAGTTTCTTTCAGCGTCAACTTCCGCAGTGGCTGCTTTTCCTGGTATTTTAATCAAGATTCTTTGTTGTCCCATGTAACCCAACGAGTAATTTTCTCGGCTTTTCAAAATTTAAACGCTACGAAAATATTTCTCTCTCGCATTATTCTCATATTTCGAACAAACGAAAATGGAATAAAGGAACTTCCTTCGTTTAAGATTGCCACTCAAGTGGCTATATTTCCAAGACTTTACTTGAACTCTGAAGTCCTTTGTAATATCATTCAAGATTTTGTTGTTGTAATTAGTTTTATAGAATGTTTAAAAAAAAAAAAATTAAACTACAATTTTTTTAATCGTTATATATAATTCTCTGAGAACTTCTCTCCTGCAGAACTTTGAAAAGTATTATATTCTCTATCTCCGATCGATGAAATTACCCTATGAAATACTGTACAAAGTAATTAAAAGGAAAAATATTCAATTACAAATTATTATTTTTCAGTTGCTTACCCTTAAAGTCCGACTCACCATCCGAAAACAATATCCCTCCCGTGAGGCAAGATACCCTCAAGATGAAAGAGAACAATACGCTCGGTGCTTAAAATTGTAACTCGAAACACGCCGCGGCGAATTTTTCCTTTTTTTTCATTGCGTCGACGTAAAACAATAACGAGCCTCGTCGGGGCGAGGAAAACGCGCGCCCGCCGAGGGCCGAAAGGAGCAAAAACTCGAGAAGAACAGCGCAATCGTCTCATCGAGGGTTGGTACGAGAGGAGAAAGAAGGGAAGGGCCGGTGCCGCTGGTGAAAGACGGAGACAGAGCGAGTCGAGCTTTTATCTCGCTGCGACTACGTCGAGTGGAGTCGAGATAAATGCGATTACACCTAGCGCGCGCGGAGGAACGGCGTCCCGTAAAAAGTAACGGCGGCACCCGGATAACTTCATCCTGCGCCGGCGGCGCGATGATCGGGGAATTCGCACGTCCCGCGGATGCTCCTCCCTCCGATTATGCATTATTCATCCGGCCGATGTCTCGCCGATCGTCCGCGAAATGAAATCGCGCGTTTTGACGCTGTAAAAAAATTTTTTTCGCAAACGTCAGGGAGTTTATAAGCCCGCGACTACGGCCGATGCCGAGGAAAACGCCGTGGCCCTTTCGGCTTATCGCGAGCCCTGTTTATTGTTTATGAGGGATGATTAAATTTGATGGCTTTTTAAAGGGGACGATGTAGCTTCTTCGAAGGGCAATTAAAAGGAATTTGTCAGATCTGCTGAGATGAGACGGATGATAGGATAATTGAATGAATTTTTTTTCATTGATGCTTATTGCGGTGACGTGTACGGAGTCCCGATCGCTTTTAATTTCTCGTTCGTGCGGCATTCTAACGACGCTTTGATTCGGTGCATTTACAATTACAATTAGAAACTGATTGGTGACGCTTTGAAAAACGTTGAAACGAACAAAAGAATCTATTTGTTTTAGTGTATATTTTAAAATTATATTTGGCTTTGTTCGTGTA
>JAWWEN010043013.1:0-12691 GCA_035582955.1 Sycophila texana
TAATAGGTACCATAATTCTGGTAAAATTAACTATATTCCGGTTTACTAGGGTGTATAGTTAAATTTACTTTTGACTTCTTTCTCAGTGTATGTTTTCTCGTAATTTTAAATATAGTTTGAAGAACGAAACTTGAGAATCTCGTCTGTTTCTACTTACACGTTCTAAGCACTAGACACTCGTTCATCCGATTATTTTTAAATCATTTTTTAATTCTTAGATTATATACTAGATTTCTATTTTCTTTAATTTTTCTAAGAATTAAAGAATGATTTTAAAACAATCGGGCGAGTGAGTGGCTAGTGCTTAGAATGTGTAAGTAGAAACAGACAAGTATGGTAAGGCGCTTGACTCCTTCAAAAGGAGAATATCCTTAAACAAAAGAACCTTGAACACATTTTCTTAATTCCTTGTTTACTTAATTCATTTAGTTAACACAGAGAATTTAAATAATTAAATGAATAGTTTAAATAATATGTATTCTTTTTTGTTGCTGGGAAAAGAGTAGGATGTCTCTTCATTCTAGGGATACTTGGGAAATTAAATTCCTTCTGAAAATTGAAAAATTCTTTCTGTAAAAAAAAAAAAAAAAAACACGAACATACGTAAAAAAAATATACATACGTAAATTTTACTATCCAATATTACTCGAAAAAAAAAATGTATTAAAAATATTTAAAATTTTTATAAAACACGAACTTACTGGGTTACATTCAGAGAGAATTTCAAATCGTCAGTCTTGCACGTACAAAGAAAATATTTCAAAGAACGGGATAAATAAATTGAATTCCACGGTATGTAGAAAGTATGGAAACGTGAATACGAGATTGAAACGCGTAATTGTTATTCATCCATTCCCAGGCTCTCGATAGAAAAGTAAATTATTTCCATCTTTCTACAACTCTGACAGAAAATACAATAACAAATTAAATCCCCACTTCAATGATATACGAAATACCATCCCCGCTTGAATCAATGCATACGCGAAATAAAAAATAATGAATTTCTACATGCGCAGAAGCATGTAAAAACACTCCTGTTTCGTAAAGTGCCCGCGAAAAAAATAGAAGGAAAAGCGCCTCCCCTTCGAAGTAAAGGTCGACTTCGCGAGTCCCGACAAGGCATCAATCCTCTTACGATTTTTCCCGAGGTCAACGTCGCGATGCGTGTAATGACGGATCGCGCGGTCGACAAAAACCTCGCGGATTTTCCGCGAACAACTACACGAACAGCGCAATGACGTTCGCCTCGAACTCCTCCGCTTGGCGTCCTGCGTGCTGTCACCGGCGATGGAGCGACTGCGACGATCGATTTTCCGATAGCTCGAATTTCCGCCGAAGGAAAAGTCTCCGCGCTAACGATTTCTCTTCAATTTCCCGATCAAATCGGGGGAGTCTTAAGTGCGAGTTCCCGTTTTGCTTCGTTATTCACTTTGCGACGTTTTTAGTATATCGAATTGATTGTTAGTAGAAGGAACAATATAAACGTTTATTTTTAACGCTCAAGTGATGTTGCAACAAGAACAATTTATGACACTTGAATCTTTTTTTTGTGAATAATTTAAGGCTCGTAGATACAGATTCGTGCGATAAATAGTTCCTGTTTTTGTGATAATCGGTGACAATCGTAAGTTTTTCAATTAACACTAATGTAATTGATACGCAGATAAGATCATCGAGTATTTTAAGTCTAGTTGAGCTTATACTGACACTTTGATTAATAACAACTTACTAGTTATTTATCTCTTTATAAAAAGGAACAAAAAATTGCATCGAATTGGAGGTCATCTCACTTTCAACCTGAGGTCGTATACGAACAAAACAAAAACAGCTTCTACAATCTAATGAATAGACTAGTAATATTAAAACTTTTGCCTAATAAGTCAATAAAATCCGCCTACAATAACATTATTTTCCACGATCACTTCCTTACATTTTTTTTTATTGCAAAGGAAATATTACTTCTTATCTTAGCCAAGAAAGAAAGTAAATAAAAGCGCCCATCACAATAACATTCGACAAAGTTGCATTTATCAATAAATTGACATATTTACACGAGGCGTTGAAACTTACGGAATCGAAGCTCCGATAAAAGTGAATCGCTCGTAAGAAAAAGCCCAATCAAAGTGATTCAGCAGCAATTAGCGGACAGCACGCGCGATCTCCCCTTCGTTCAAGGATTGTCGAGCGGCGTATAATTGGCAAGGTCATCATTATCACACCCGCGCGATTAAACGACGAAAGTGCCGCTCGTCGGCGCTTGCAAAAAGCTTTACCTCCCGGATTCCCTTTTGCTCCGACTGTACGCGTAATTTACCATCTGCAGCCTGCGTTTCATGGATCTGAGATGGATCTGCACTCCGTGAGAGAGAACGAGATGAAAATTACTATACTGTTTTGTAACGTGGAGACAGATTCGACAAATCAAGTCACAGACTGACATTTCGAGAGAAATTACTAAACTTTTCAAAAATATAGTAATCTTTGCCAGACACTAGACAGTATTGTATATATATGGGAACTTTTACTGAAAAGTTTAGTCATTTATCTCGAAATGTCAGTCTGCGATTGCTTTCTCAAACAGTTTAGTAATTCTTACTAAAACATTTTCTCGAAGTGTATATAGAAGAATTTGCTACATACAGTTAATTTTACTATAAGTCTAGCAAATTTTACTACACTTTCTGGTAAAATTTTTTATTTGTCGAGTCTGTCCCTGCATTACAAAAAAGTGTAGAAATTTTCAGAAGAACTTTTCTCTCCATGTAGCACATAGAGAGACAGATACGCTGACCAGGAGTGTATCTCACCTCCAGAACACAAATCTCTTTTGGAAACTTTTTATTCAGCAGATTTATCCAAAACTGTTAACATTGCTAATATTAGAAGAATATTTTATATCTGTTGAATAAAGACCTGTATGGGACTAAAAGTATCGGACTTCATGATTAGGATCGAGAAAACAGCATGTAAAGTTTGAAAGAGATTGGTGCTCCGGAAGTGAGATACTCTCCTGATAAGAAAAAATTCTTGTAAAAATTACTAGCTGTATGGGAATGCGATTACGGACTGGACTCTTAGATAAAGATTACCATACTTTACAGTAAAATTTGCCATAAATCTAGTCAATTTTACTACTATATACTATATTACATTTATGGCAAATTTTACAGGAGAGTACTGGAAATAATTCTATTCATATAAAAATATTTACTATATTTTTGGTAAACGTAATTACTGTTGGTAATTTAGTAACTTTTATCTGAGGGTCTAATCTATGGCTATACGTTCCCAGACATATAGTAATTTTTTAAAACAGACAGATAGTACATTTTTTTCAGTGTAGATATAACAGATAAAAAAATGTACAAAAAAGAGAGAAAGAGAGATAAATTTAAAAAGTACGTATCACAAGTAAAACGCAGATGCAATAGTCCGTCTCGTCGTCTTTCATGTGCTCACCTTGGAAATAGCGGAGATCGCGTAGCTTGGCACGATTCAATGTAATTCAACTGTTAATTTATATATATATTGAATTTTTTTTACATGTATATCATTGCAATTTTTTGATAATATTAACCCGATTGCGAGTGTAAACTTTTTTTTCATTTTCTTACGAATATAATTTCTGCACTGTTTAATTACAGCCTTAAAATTAATCCTACGTTGACAAACGCAAATCTAGTCAATAAAAAAAGCGTCAATGAACACTTACCTAAATATATATATATAATCTCTTGTATAATTGAAATTAACTAACTTATAGTGTAGACTATTGGATAAATAATGCGGAGTCAAGAATATAACCACTGCAGCGATATTCGAGCTTATCGCTAAATTACGCACAAACATTTATCCCGTGTAATTCGATTAAAGCCCTCGTAACCTTAATTAGCACGCTGCACCGACACGTATATCCTCTATTCATCAAAAGCAGCTCCGCTCCGTCAAACCACGATCAATACATCATTATCATTGTCTATTATTTCTCGTAATGGCTATCACGTAAAAAAAAAAATCGACATAATCATCGAAAGTGAAATGGAAATCGGCATATCGGCAAAATTGCCTTCGCATGTATAGCGCCTTGATAACCTTCGTTATCCTGATGGCCCACGAGGCAGGCTACACGTGCGCGTATCCGCCTGCTCGGGCCATAGTCGCGCCGGCGCATCGCCAAGTGCGGCCCTGATCGAGTGGACAATGTGCCTCGGATTAATTGAACAGCCGCGATTGACAACCTCGCTGCCATCGCGCCGCGGACATGCTGGCCGCTACACGTTCGAACATTGAAATTGAATTTTATTTTCTTTTTTTTTTTTCTTTAACGAATGAAGAGTGTGAACAAGAAGAACGACGATCTTTAAAAAAACAGTTGCCACTGTCTCTTTTCTGAAGAAAAATATATAAAGCTTCTATGAGGAAATAAAATGCTTATCGAAGAAAAGCACATTTTAATTTTTTTGCACCGGTATACTGGGGTAAGATATGTTTTTGCAGAAGTTTTGCTGAGAAGAAAAGCCCTTTTTGTTTAATTGTGGATTTGAACAATTGTGCTTTTTGCAGGGATTTCGCGAAATGTATACACTTCATGAGATAAATTCTTTAAAAATATTTTTAAAATTTTCAAAAAAGAGATTCGATTTTATCTGGTTTTATCTTTACTCGATCTTCTTCGTAAGAATTTCGAGGTTTTACATGTGCAAAAAATACAGTAAAGACAAAAAAAAACACAAAATCGAATCTCCTTTTTGAAAATTTCAAGAATGTTCTAAAGGAATTTATTACAGATAAGTGTAGATGCTTTTATAGTTTCAATAGAACATGAAATATACTGATCTCCGCGAAGAGCATAAATTGATTGTTGCAGTTATTTATTATTATTTTTTTTTCATTAAGAGACGACTATACTTGCACAGTTTATAAGAAGCTCTACTGACTTCTTAGTGTCTGACTTCATACTGACAGTGGATAGCGAAGGCTAGTAGGTCAATGAAATACTATAGCCTACTTTTTTAAAATATTATTCTATGTTATTGTTATTGTAAATATGAATACTCTATTTTTAGATACACGAAAAAAATTAATGCGTGCATTTTCTCAGGATGACTGAATTTTAATTGATTTAGCTACGTAGCTCGTTATGCAGATAACTAATTAACGCAAAGGAGTGAAAAATTTACTTGAATTCATTTAAATGTTATTACGTTTTAAAAGCCGATCGAACAAATCACTGCATATTATTTCGATTATTTTAAAATTGAAGACTTAACAGTTGCAATAACAACCTGATTTGTTAAAAACTCCCAAATAACTTTGAATTTCCTTTCTAATTATTGAATCACTCATTGAATAATTTATTTGTAAATATTACAAAATAATAAACGTTCTATAAATAAAAATTCGATTCGATAAAAAATCAATTAACATAATTATTACAGTTAAGCTGTGGCAGTGTTATAACTGTATTATATCCGCACTCCATAAAAAAGAAGCTCCAGTAGTATGGCGGTATGAATCTCCTTGAAATGTGCAATCAATTAGGCTTTTTTATATCTGCATTTTTATCTGATTTCAGTAACCGCAAATAGCGAGTAAACGGAAAAAACGGAGACGAACGAGGAGGGTGCGTGGCTCGTTAAAGTCATAGAAAACGGTCTCTTTATACGCTTTTTCGCGCTTTAAAAAGTTTAAACGCACGGCTCGCAAATCAGTATTGAAAATGTCTATTTACAATTTCAAATTGCCTTAATAGTGCGCATAATCCGTAAACTCCCGACAACTATGTTTTATCCACTAAATCTAAGAGCGCAATTTCAAAGTTTATGCCCCTATTTACAATTCATTTTTGAATATATTTACATAATAATAATAACAATAAAGTTTTCGCTGGAAACGAATTAGTATATCCGGTATCGTCAGAAAAAATAATTAATGGTCAAACATTTAACGTTCCGGATATTGTCAGACGATTGGTAGGATTGTTACTTAAAAAGTCTATTATTAGTTTAGTTAATAAATTAGTATAATTTTATCCACAATGTAATCTTTTTTTACGAGTGTCACTTATTCCTACGTTGCGTACAAACATACCGACATGCAAAATAAGTAGGTAAGATCGGGTACGGTCAGACAAAGTTCAGCATTTCACTTAAATAAAAAATGTTCTCCTAAAAATAAATTTAATATCACTATATTACTCTATAAAACGGCCGAATATGCAATAAAACAACTACTGCAGAAAAAAGGATAGATGACCGATGACAAAGCGTTACGAACGCGAACTAAAAAAAGCCAACCGACCGATTGGCGGCAAGCGCGACAATTCCGCGAGTATTTAATTGCCCGAATCGTATAAAATTTTTTCTTTTTTCGTCGGTACCGTCAGCGCTGGCTTTTTGTTACAAAGGAGTCGAAAAGCGCGACAGAAAAAAAACGGATGATTTCACGGGCTCCGCAGTAAACCGGCAAATAGATTCGCGGAACTGGTGATGCGCGAGATTCATCCGGGAGCGTCGGCATTTTGCAAGCGTTTGATGTTTTCATTAAGAGAATCGCCACTGGCTCGGCCGGGATCAGCGAGTCTTTACAATCGACGCTTTCAATTCATGCAATTTATTGAAATCGCTATAAGTAATGCCTCTACATCAAATTGCAAAGCGCCGCTGTAAAGTGTATTGGTGCATCAATTATGCATAATTTGTACTGTTCGCTGATTTTTTAAACAGTTCTTATAAGATATATATATATCTGATGGGACTATATTTGTGCAATTAGTATAAGACGTTAATTTTTAAAAAAAAGTTAAAATGCTGTATTAACTGGACGTAAATTTTTGAGAAAGTTTTTTCTTTGTTAAACTTTTCAAGTTTTATAAGAATTTTATGTAGCTTCGGAAAAAAGTTAAGATACAATTAGCTGGACATTAAATTTTGAAAAAAAAGAGTTAATAAAATACTCATTGCGCTATCGTAAAATTAAAAAAAAAGAAATAAGTTAAAATAAAAGTGAAATACTATTTTATGATAAATTTAAGTATTTAGATGTTCACGATGCAGAATATCATGAAATCGATTTATTACCGAACGTTGCTTAAAATCAAGTGATTTTAAGTACCCACTTAGAATAAATTAATTTTTTTTTTGCCTGCGACGTAAACATTTTTTTACGCAAAATTGCAACATACTTTTCCAAAGTCGGATATTGTATTAGCCAATGTGTTTACTTATTCTAGTTTTTACACTGACTAATGCAACTACTATTTTACTCTAAGTACTAAACAACCTGTTATTGCGAAATGCGTTAGAGAGAACGAAAATGATTAATAGTAAATGATAATATTTATTATATTCTTGTAATATGATAACACCAATAATTCTGAAATTCCTTTCACTTCGATAAACAAGATTCATTTAGTATTGAATATTCAATCTAAACGTTTTTTTTAAATAAATAAACGACATTTTTACAGTAATTGCGAAATTAACTCTTTTGCAAGGATAACGAAATTTTAAAAACCTATTTTCTATTTAATTTTTTTTAATTTTTATTTTTATTTTTATTTTTTTTTTAACTTGCAACTTACAAAACGTTCAGAGATTTATTAGAAAAAAATGTAGGTATCTCTATATAATATAACTGAACAAACCTTCGTGATAAATGATTAAATAACCCCTGAGAAAAAAAAATCACTAATTTAAACACTCGAGAATACCCTGCCTATCATAACAAATATTGACCTCTTAAAAAAAAAATAATAAAACCGCGCGATCTCCAGCATAGCCGCGTAAGCGACTCCTCGGCATCGCAGCTTGCGCGAGTGAGCGCAAATTAATGTAATTGTGTAAAAAAGATGAAGAACGATACTGAGAATTATCGCACTCGGCGATCGAGTCGGACTAGTGTCGGAAGTCATTTTTCATCGCGAACAACGCGAAGCTTAATGAAACAATAAAATATGACATACCGAGTGAAATGATACTACTCACGCTTATTATAAAATGTACATAAATGTACGCAAAGTTGCATTGCACAAGTAAATCGAATCGAAGCTCAGCCAATGCTTTATTTTACGTAAAACCATTGAATCGCATATGCGTGAAATGGTTAATCATCACCGGCCAGCGGCGTTCGATTCCACGTCGTAGCAGCTCGGGTCTTTATTTCAATTACAGTTTCATCAATTTGCAGGATTTAACTTGGCAAGTGCTAACAATGGACTGGTGTTTGTTGATGCGTTTAATCCCATTGTATGATTAAGTATTCAGGCGCTTTGCAGAAGAGATTTACGTTTCATTCAATTTTTGCTTTTTTGTTTTGCCTTAGCTCGAATTGACATTTATCATGAAAATGCAGTAGAGATTTTTTTTCCTTCTAATTATTCCCTCGTTCTTTTGGAAAAATTATATACCCCCTGCTCGCTATTCTTGGGACCGAGCGATTTGTTTAGGAAAAATTATTTACAATTTGGTAAAAAAAAAAAAAAAAAAGCCACAAAACAGCATAAAATTTACGACTTTTCGCAGTACTTTTTTCAAAGCGGTGTAATCATTTTTCTGAAACGGATCATTTGAGCCTGAAATTACTAGGCGCACAGTCATAAAACAAATTATCTCCGATGGGTGCTAATACAATTATCCAAAGATAATACTTCATATTTGCTTTCGAGTTATATTTAACTTATATCCTCGCGTTATTAAAATATTAAAATTAATTTTATAACGAATTATTCAATTAATAAGATAATTGTCCACGTGAATTTTATCGAGGGCTCTATTTAATGCAATTAAAAATGTATTTTCGAAATGCAATCAGTTAACATTTACTTTTCATAAAGTCAATTTCCAGGTAACGAGCTTTGAATATTTTAAAACAAAAAGGTACACTTGTCAAATGTTTGCGAATGCAGCGGCGAGCGAGTTAATTCCACGAAAAAAGAAACTCTTCTCGGAAAAGAAAAATTCTGCTCCTGGCCGGAGCTAATTCCTCTTCCAAGCCCCAGCGAAATACTTAAAATGTGCAAGATAATAATTTCTCAAAAATTAATCCTTAGTTCAAACAGAAAATGAGAAGAATTTTTAATGGCCGAAGAGGTCAGCTTACCTTTGGGTCACGGATTCCTCTTAAATTTTTTAGATTTTTCTTAAAGAAAAAGGAAACCATAGAAACCAGCTCCTTGAAGTTTTTAAGCTATAAGCTGTACATAATCCGGTACAGTTTCAAGTGCTACTAATTCTCTCTCTAATAAAGTTTCTGTCAAATCCGCGATATGAAAGTTAAATGCTTTAATTCTTGGTATCGCGAGATACCTCCACGGAGAACTATTGAAGAAATTTAAATTATGCTCTCATACACTGAAATTTATTTCATCGTAAAAAATAATTGCCTAGTAATTATATTTACATGGAGTCGACGTTAGTTAATCCTGAATTAAATCTATGCGATTAACACAATACGTTAAAATGCAACTAACTACGTATACACACGTGTGAATTTAAATAATCTATTTAAAATTACGGGCGTGCACATGAAGAGGCGCCGATAAAAATCTAGATTAATGGTAATACAAAACTATTCATTCAAAGTCTATTACGAGAGAATAAATGATATTTTAATGCAACAATAAAACGCGTCTGATAATTTTATTAATTACCTGTATAATATACACTTATACAGGTACACTTATATTTGTATAATAATTAAAAAGAAAATAATTTTAAAAAAGTGGTATTTAGGTTGCCCTGAAGGAGTCTATCATTCCATTATATGTACAGTGCCTTTATTAAGAACGGATTTACTGACAATATCAAATTCCGAGATCTGCACATCAGTAAAGCGTTGAGAAGCCATCCCAGTTGTTCAGTCGCGCGTCTAAGTCAAGATGGTGGAAATGATTGTAATATCTGTCGCACGGATGTCTGAGAGTAATGAAATATTCTCCAGGACGTTATACTTGTCATTCCATTAGCATCATCTCGCTTCCTTTACTGCGATACATAGACACTGGCCCGGATAATTTTCAGCGATATATAAATATATTTCGCTTGGAAATCGTCCGGGTCAGTCTGTAGGTATTAATTTATCTAATTTATCTAAATAAACACGAGATTTAGCTTCGATAATGGCAAATAAGAGACGCACACGATGTTCTCCTTAAATCTGGAGACTTACTAATTGTCATAATTAGGAAATCACGGATTTCTTTTTTTTTAACAATCCGTTATATCCGTCTGATAGAAAAACGAAAAATAAGCCACGTGTACTTTTTTTATGTCTTAATTCAATGTTAAACACGTACATGTCATTATGTAGATATTCCTCTCAACAGCGACGTCACGATCGTACATTTTAATTTTGCGATGTATTTGTTGATAACCATTGAATTGAAAAAAAAAAATCAGCGTCGATTTTTTTTTTTCTAATTTTATATCTCATGTATCTAATCCATTAGTAAGTTTCACAGTTTAGCGCGCAAAAGATCCACATTAAATTTTAATAATTTTTTAAAAGTCTTTATGACACATGTAGTGCATGATAATAATTCAAATATAAAATATAGCTAATTTTTCATTGATATGAAAATTTCTTTTTTTTTAACATTCGTGATTTACGGGGTAATCGAATTTTAGCGACGTGTATCCATTAATTCCCCGTTGCTTTTCGAATGGATAACCGCGGATTCCATTAGATCATCTCGTCTGATGACCTCGTTATGTGGCGCCCATTCGTCTTTTTTTTAGGGCGAAGGCAAAAAAAACACAATGAAAAGACGAGAAAAGAAATTAAGTATATACTTCGAAAAATGAGTTTTCGAGAATCTGACCAGCCGGAGGATGACGTGCGGCGGCTATCCGAGCTGCACGCCAACAATTTTGAAAGATGAGTTTTGGAGCAGCTCCCCTTTTTCTTTTATTTACCACCGAAACACTTTTGAATTGCCTTCTTTCTATTTTTCTTTTTTCTTCTTCTTTTTTTTTTAGTCATCATCCACATCGGCGGAGTAAAGACGGCAGAGTAAAAAAAAGAATACGAAAGGAGAAAAGAAGCATCTAGTGCCGCAAAAAAAATCGATTGAATAATTGAAAATTGCACTGTCATGGAGAGGCAGTAAAACAAAATTTGATAGCACTAGAAGTAGCACTAAGTAGAACAATGGTGCGTAAACAAGAGCCAAAAAAATCTGACGGCACTAAAAGTATTACCTCATACAAAATAAATGACAGCAGGTTATAAAAACCGACCTTTTCGGCGTTCAAGTTCACACATAGTCGGACAGTAGCAGGTTTTGTAACGCGCACAGCAAAAAAAAAATAGTAATAATAGTCCAAAAGTCTTAAAGGTTTCTCCCCGCAAACATTCATTTTTTATTAGCCAATTTAAACTAAATCAAATTTTACGCAACTTGCACATTTATCAAACCCGGAAGATATATATCTCGAGAGAATTTCTGTCGCATCGATCAATCACGCGTTACGCTCCTCCGGAACGCGACCAGCCAAACATTTAAATAGCTAATAAACATTTTCGCGCTACTTGAGAAAACTGACTTACACTTTTTGTACCTGCGGTGATGGTTTTTTGTTACCGTCTCTCGTTTACTCGCATTAGTCGTATAGTTTTTTTTTACTTGGCGTTCAAATTGCACAAAAAAGGAAATTACACGGATAAGCGAGTACATCGAAGCTCAACCCGAGGAAAAGAGGATTCTGTTTGATGAAAGGAACGATGATACCTTACGTGTGTCACGTTCTTTTTTTTTTCTCGCTTGAAAAGTATTTTATAGCTGTATTAAATGGCCATTAGTTTAAATGGACGGGGATAAATGTTTCACGTTATTAGTAAGCACATTGATTGGAACGATCATAAAAGCTGACGACTTCTTGTTGCTATTAGCAGAGCCAAGTTATTCCTGCTTTTGTGAACTACTGTAATAGTGACAAATTGCTTTGCAATAAATTACGATCGATGAATGGTAATAAAATTTTCGATAAATAAGCAAAATGAATCGAACGTCAAATTGAAGCTTTTCCTTTTAATCATTTTTAAAATCGTGTTACTTTTTTTTATACTATTTGTAAAATCCTATTTCTGAAATTTATTGAAAATTTGCTAATTATTTTTAATTATTATGTAGAATGTAATTAACTACTTTTTTTTTAAATATCTAATCATCGTCGCTTAAGCAATTAAAATAAATTCACGTGTGCAGTATTACATTTGTTTACAAATCACATTATAGCTCTCAATTATTTCAAAGTGTAAAGACAGTCTTAAGGACGTTGTCATTAAAAAATCTTGAAGAACAGTTAGGAAGTCGTAATCATATAATGCTAATAAGCAATTTGTTGTTATCATCCACCTAAAATTATAGTTTACTTATGCACATATCTAATTAGACATTATCTCTCGTACGTATATCGTTAATTTCTCAAATTCTCAAGAAAATAACACACTGAAAAGAATTCACATCAATTTACAACGAACTCGTATCACAATTAATTAAATTGTACTTTTCACGTGAATTTTGAAACTCGCATTCCACAATAATCGACTACCATTCTAAAGAATTCCAATAAAACTACGTATACACCTACACTCTAAACAAGTCATCAAACGCCCACACACACACGCACACACACACACACACACACACACACACACACACACACACACACACACACACACACACACACAC
>JAWWEN010043024.1:0-12689 GCA_035582955.1 Sycophila texana
AAAAGATTTAGGTGAGCCTAAAGAATTTCTTGGAATAAAGATCAGTCGTGACAGACGGTCCAAGACACTTGAACTCAGTCAAGAAAATTATATTTACAAGGCTTTAACAAGATTTGGGTTTGAAGACATGCATCCACAGAGAACACCAATGGTGACTTCTCAAGTCATGAACAAAGAGAGAAGAGAAAGAGAGGAAGAGCGTTCATTAAATCAAGAGAGTAAACCTATACCGTATAAGGAAGCGGTCGGAACATTACTGTACTTGGCGTGTGCAACAATACCCGATATCGCCTATGCAGTCAATGTGCTGAGTAGACACCAGTCTAATCCAACAATTAATGAGTGGAAGATGGTTAAGAGAGTTTTTCGTTATTTAAAAGGGACAAGTCATTACTCTTTGCGTTATTCAGGTAAAGAGAGCGATATGCAAGCGTTTTCGGATGCAAGCTTCGCTGACTGTAAAAACTCCCTAACCACTTGTGGATATGTTATCCAATTGTTTGGAGACTCAGTAGCATGGCGTACCCATAAACAGCCTTACGTAGCCTTATCTACTTGTCAAGCTGAGTTCGTCTCTATGAGCGAAGCATGCCAAGAGCTGGTTGGTCTAAATCAGTCGACAAGCTGATTTTAGATAAAACATTTTACCCTGTAAAATTGTGGTGTGACACTAAGTCAGCTGAGACAAATGCTAAAGTAGATGGAGGAAATAAACTACGGCATATGACGGCATATGTAATATCATTATTTTTGTACTCAATTAAGATTATACTAATGTAAAAGTGTTTCTTAAATCTTATGTAATATCAGCGATGTATGTAAAATGTTCAAAGCCACATGGTCGGGAGGGAGTGTTGGTTTTATGGTATAGTGCGCCCATGTGCCTTTGCACTGCGGTGCTGCCACCACTTGTAGTTCAGTCTATTGAGAGAGCCCGACTTGTACAGACATGCTAAGAGTGAAAGAGCGGTCGAATAAAGATCATTTGTTTAAACTTATTTATCTGCGTCTTTTATTATTTCCTTTCGAAGTAGATTATAAATAACAGATTCCATTTTCATTTTATTTTGCTTTACCCTAGTTCTGATAGTGGGCTGAAAATATTGGATATATAAATCCTGTTTAATGCTGTTATTCAAGAATTACGATTATCGGTCTATCACAACAGCTTTAAAGGATTAGCAATAATCTGATTTATTAATAATTCAAGTCACTATAATAATCCGCTGTATTCATAGGTTCTTTATACTGTTACGAAGTCTAATTAAAAATTTGTGCAATCATAGCTGCACGCTAAAATTTGAGTATATTTTAAAGAGAATAAATGCAACAACAAAACAAAACATTGATTCTTTCCGCATTCTTGTTTAAAAAAAAAGATTTTTACACTGAAAATTATTGTTTATTTGTATAAGCAGTTTATAAATAAAAGTCTTTACGCCATATAATTATTACTGTACGTACAAACATAATCGATACAATTACATACGTACAATCTGTCTTGTATCTAGTCATTTTAAACTTATTTACTGTGACATCATTTTTTGTGATGACTTAGTATTCAGTATTATTTAGTCATAAGTTCTGACTGTGATATCACTAATGTGTAATATAACGTTTAAAACGACTATTAAAATTTTTAAAAAAGCTTGTGAAATTTTTATACGGTCTTTTACTTTTTATATAATATCTTATTATATTATACATTTACCTTTTTATAAATACTGTAATTTACAATAAACCAACATTTTACATTCTTCATTCTACAATCATAATCAAAAGAGTAATCAAGTCGAAAACCGAAGAATTGAGCACCCATCCAATAATTACAATACGTAACAAACAAACTGGACAAGCAATCGAGCGAATATCACCTGCAAGTTAAATCGAAAGGGGTGGAGGTGATCGCTGTGAGCGCCGCCTCTTGCATAAATGCGCAGTTCGAAATTGCCGTAGCGTAATAAGTGCAGCGATCGGGTCGATGTTATCGGCCAACTCGCCTGCCCGTTAATTTCACGGGGTCAAAGAGCAGTGTCGGTGGTAGCGGTCAGTAGCACGGACGAACTGTTGACGCGAAATTTCGGGTCAAATCAGAATTTCTCCGTGGCGTAAGGAAATTTTGTCGAGTTCGACCAGCAAAGTTAGTTCTCGGGAACAACAAGAGAGCCGGTAGCAAAACTAAGTAAGCATTAATTATCGCGCGATAAAGCGAGCGTTTGAGCGCGCGTAGCACGGCGTAATTTCTTGATGGAATTTCCTACCGGCATAAATAACAAGGTATTATAAAAGAGAACTTCGCTTTCCGTGTAATGTGAAATTGATAAGATAGAATCTTAATAAGTTTCATTAAATAAAGGACTTTTATCATTTATTTGCTACTGTTGGATCATTGTCAATGTTACGATTAAATGCCTTTACCTAGTTTAGCAAATATTTTATTCAAGACTTTATGCATTTATAATTATTTTTATGAATTAGTAGTGTTTGCGTTTGAAGGCGTAAAAGCTGTTTTTTTACGTCGGATGTTTGAATATGAGTATCCGGTTCAAAAAATGAACACATTTTGTTTTGTCATAACAGGAGGTATACATAAAAATATGGTACATGCTTTTACTTTTTTGCCTTGTTTGTTTCCTCCTGAAGAATCTATATGTAATAGTAAAAGAAAAGTCGGGACTGATCTTTTTTCTTTTTTTTATAAGCAATAACGCAGAGAAACCCAATTTTTTTATTTAGAAAGTTGCTAATTTAAAAGACGTAGAGGCTTAAAAATGCAAGTTAGAAAATAATAAACGATACTCAAATCACTATGTTTTTAAAATAAACACTGAGTTTTTTTGTCTATTTTTAATATAAAATAATATGCATTCAAAAAAATTTTTCATCAAACTTTGTACCCCATCATAATTGTTTTATAAAGTTCTTAGTCGCAAGCATACACAGTTATTACAAAAAATAATATAAAATATGCTAACTCCTTGCAAATTACGAATAAGTTAATAAAAACAAAAAAAAAAGTATTCCATACGCGTAAATCTTAACACGAGCAGAACAAATTTAAATGAAAAATTACAAATTCCAACAAATCACTGAAGAATCTCGGCCAAGCGAAAAAATAAAAAAAAAAACGAAGCAGCCCGTCGAAACATCAAGCAGCGAGAATAATTAGTTTCCCGCAGCAGCGGCAACCGAGTATAGGCAGAGTCTCGGAGCGCGTTGGAAATTCGGTGCGAATGCCCGCAGCGACGCTTTACCGAGCTACCAATGAAGGAGGAGCTCGCGCCTGCGCGGAAAGCGAGAGTCACCGGGGATCGCCCGAGAGCTTCCCCGGGTCTCTGAACTTGACCCAGAATCGGCGCGCAGGCGCGCAAAAATTGGCGCGCGAGGCGTTGCAGCGATAATTAACGCGAGTACGCCGAGCGGAATTAAAAGTCGCTAGTGCGCTCGACAGGCGTCGCCCCCTTCCGACTCGCGAAACTGACTTCAATGGAGTCTGAACTTGTCGGATCTTTCGGATTTTAGCGCGATGAGCGCCTGAAATCCCTTTTTCTTTTTTTTTTTTTTGTAAAATCCCTTTTTCTGTTATTTGCTTTTTGTTACGCGAATGCCTTTTTTTCTTTTTTTTTTTGCACTTAGATGCACAATTGCATTTGCTAAGCTTCTTGTTAAGAGCATTTTTTTTAATGAATTTTCATTTTACTTCAGATTCTTCAGGATTTCTCTCTCAAGCGGACTGATGCTTTAATTCACGGATACAATGGTTTGGTAAATATTGGTGTTAATTAATTAAATGCCTCTCAAATTTCCTTTTTTAGCGACAAAATTACGATCGTTAAAAGAAAAATGTATAAAAGAGGCATTTAATTAATTAAAATTAAGGAGTTGATGACAAAATTGTGTTATTAAGGAGGACGGTAATTTAAAAAAATGTTTAGGGTAAATTTTGTAAATGATATGAATTATTATTTTTTTTAAATCTGAAAAAGTGGTAACATTTTTTCTATTTAATAATATTTTATAATTTGTTATAACTATGCAACTATTTTTTTTAATTCTACTTTCATGTGCAAATTTATAAACGCTTGCAGATTATATTTTACGATGTATACTTTTTGCAAGATAAAATTTAAGGAATTTTAGGAAAAGGAAGAATATTAAGAACTTCGAAGGAAATATATCAATGGATTTAGATGAATTTGATGTCTATACTGCATGCAATATTTTCGCGCATGGAAAAAAAAGTAATAATATCATCTGATCGCATGATGATTATTCTATTAAATAATCTAATAATTACTTATAAAAAAAAACTATCTTTAAAAAGTCATTAATTGTTCATTTGATTATTCCTTGCCCCATATATATGTCCCTCACTATGCAATAAGACAAAACAGTAAAATAAGAAACATTAAATTTTCCAAAAGAAATTATCAATAGCTACGTATTATCCGGTATTTCTTTTTAATCACGATAAAATAATAATAAAAATAATTGTAATAATACACGACTGACATTTCAGTATATTTTTTATCAAACAAGAATAATGTCATTGAGGAAACAGCGCGAAACAACAATTTTTCACATTGAACTAAATTGACAGAATAAATACACTCGTTTCCTTTCAAATTGAGAGCTGCCTTATTTAAAAACAAGATTCCCTCCACCGGGAGAGCAAAATATTTCAAGACAGCTAGGATCCCTTTTACAGGTATCGAATTTCAAGCGAATGCTCTTTCGATCTTCATAAAAATAAAGCAGCCTCTAGTTATTTCGAATGGTAAACTTTCGCCACACCCCACAATTACGAAACTCCGGCTAAAGAAAAAAAAAACGAAGTTGCCCAACTCAAAGTCGACTTTCCGCGGTCGTCGCACCTCGAGGGCGTTTACCCTGGTCGCAGATAGGCGGCCGCGAGCAGCTTGAATAATATCGTCGCTCGCTCGCGAGCCACGGCGACGGTGGGAAGGTCGCTGCGATAAAGCCATTCATCAGGGTCCGCATACATTACTTCGCCGGGCGTACGTTGACACTCGGGCACCGTCGAAATTGGACAACGGGCCCGCTCGCCTCGCGCCGGTCTCAATATCTCCATCTCGTTCTTCTTACTCTCCGTTTTTCTTAGCACCTCCGTCGCTCGCTATTC
Source organism: Sycophila texana (assembly GCA_035582955.1). Classification (NCBI taxonomy): domain Eukaryota; kingdom Metazoa; phylum Arthropoda; class Insecta; order Hymenoptera; family Eurytomidae; genus Sycophila; species Sycophila texana. The sequence continues at coordinate 5,144 of JAWWEN010043024.1, forward strand.
GTGCTCCCTGCACGTCTGGGGGAAGGCTATGCTAAGCGACTGCAATGCCCGAGGTGGTGAAGATTAGAACTAAAGATAACGTACACACTGACACGTTATATGCATGTATGTGATAGTGTATATGTATATGATAATCTACGGCACATGAGCTGAAAATGTGAACTTCAAATGATGTTTATATAACGAGTGAAAGAGCAGTAACTTGTAGTACATTGCTTATGTAAATGAATAATTTAAATATAAAATTAGAGCGGATATTCGAGTAGAAAATAAGATAGGAATATGTCCCAGAGAATTGGACCAGGATTATTTCCCCATTAATCAAATAATTTTCCTAACTTTTTCCAATTATATAAGGGTTGGAAGAAGTCCTACGTGAATCTAGATAATTTTCCCTAAAACGTTTTCCTTCACTCGCACAAAATTCTTACTATTTTAAATATGCAGGATAAATCAAAGGAGGAAAACATCCGCAAAGTTTCTTCAGATATGCCTTTAAACTGTAAACTGGTATGATCATGAAAGATGTAAGCTAATCAAGAAAATTTGTAAAATTGAGAAATTCACCTTCCTGGTTCAAAATAACCATAGATTCAGACCAGTTCATTAATTCCTATTTAGAGATTTTAACCATATTAATCAGTAATTAAGTCAGAATCTGGCGAAAATTTGATAGATCAGCAAAGTATTTTCGCTGTATACTCAGTTGACAGATCAACAGAAAATTATAATCAGATTCTATTTGATTTACCACCAGAATTACATCAAAACGATAGCTCTCACGTTTTCACTAAAAAGTTTATCAGATTCTGATCAGAAACTGTCGCTGTGACATAAGCTTTCCGGTCAGAGTTTTAACCATTAATTGACAAATCATCAGAAAATGAATCCTATTCTAATCAATTTCTCGTTGCTTTCTAATAATAATAAAGTATATTACACTAGACAGCATATTAAACTTTTTTATTTTACTTAAAATTTTATTTTGTGTTAATCTCGTAGCCTCATGACTATGTAACTTTTATTCAAACCAATAAAAGATCCATCTATACTCGGTTCATCTGAAAGGTACATGCAACGAATGACTAATCGATTCACATTCGGCGAAAATTGAACTGCGATCGCGATTCCGCTCTTAATTTTGCAATGCGGGTTTATCGGACGCGCTCGACTTGACAGTGACTCACTTGCGGCACGGTTGCAGTTCAAGAACGCGCACTGAATGGGGAATGGTCGCGGGCTCGACCGCGAAATTTATGCGCTCGCTTCGCTTCCGACAAAAAGCGGGATGACTCGTCGCGAGCCGGCGGCATTAGCATAAAATTTGATCGCAAGGTGAATACCATAGGGGCACGGCTCGTCGCCCAGATAAGGAATTCAAATGCTCGATTCAACAGAATATTTCCGCAGTCCAGTCCCCTCTACTCTGCGCTCGCAAAAACATTCTGCTGATACGCTCGTTAAAATTTACGGGAGAATTTTTTTATTTACCGATAAAAAGTGACGGTTATATCTTATCTTTAGCCGCGCGCATGCTATCTGCGTAAGATTTGTTTTATCGTTGATTTTGAAATCGTGCACACAGTGGTTTAAACACTGAATTTAATTATCAACGATCGATAATTGACGTAATCAGTTTTCGCAACTCTTACTATCTTTTATTTTCTTTACACGTTTATTCGCTTACGTGCACTTGAAATCGATTGATAGAATTATGAAGGAACGATGGAAGTTTTGTTATTGTTTATGAAAACTTAAGTTCGATTCATTGGTGGAGTAATTGTATTAATCGAATGTGAATGAAGAAGAAATTAGATCATTCGGTTGAGGGAAAGACGTATGATCCTAACAATAATATTTAAATAAGAAGATATGTATTCACAGTTTATAAATAACCAAAATGAAACTGAAATTCAGTTAGTTTCTTTTTGTAGCAATTAACGAGTATTATGCTATGCAATTGCATAATATGTTTTTATAATTAGAAAATTATTATATATTATGCACGAAAAAAATAAATAAAATGATGCATAATACTTTGTTAGTACCAGCTAAAATAAAATTCGTTATAAGCCTCTAAAGTTGCATTAAGAAAACGGAGACACTACCTTATGTTATCAAATTTCAGTAAAACAAATGCATTTTCAGAATGGAGTCGCACCAGCTAAGGCAACATTTTCTTTCTTTTTCCTGCTTAAAATTATATCATTTGAAAAACATTATTTATGAATATTATTTTCAAACTGTGCAGTCTTTACGAATAATTTTTGTATTCCAAAAAAACGTTCTTTGTTTGAATATTTGGTTGTTTAAATTCAATAAATGTTAGATTAAAAAAGGAATAATAATATCGGGAATTCTAAATAAAAAGTACACACACTTATAGAATATAATTAAATATTACTTACAGTATTAATCTAATAATAATTCATTAAAAATTGATAACAGGATATTGTGAAACATTTTCAGAAGGAATTTCCAATTGAATGGCGCCAAAATTCAAAACATGTTTATTTGCATTTACTATTTCAATTGGAATAATCGAATAAGGTTATCTTTTATTTCGCTAATAGTTCATTAGTAGATTAACAAAAGAATCATTAAGTTTTTAACTTTCCTAATTATTCTGACAATTATCTGAAACAAGTGTATTAATAAAAAGTATATAAAATTTAATCCTACTGATAGACTTTTCTAAATTCTAAAATTTGTGCGCATAAAGAAAGGAGGATTTTGCTCTAGAACGTTGTGAGAATTCTCTAGTAAAAATTACTATACTGCATGGAATAGTGGTCACAGGCTGACATTATGAATAAAATTACTAAACTTTAGAGTAAAATTTACCAGACAGTATTGTAATATTTACTGTATTTCAATTAATTTATAGTAATAATATTAATAAAATTAATAAAGTAATAAAGTAATGAAATTATTTTATTTAATTTACGCACTATTGTAATTTTTACTATACAGTATAGTAATTTTTTTCATAATGCCAGTCTGTGACCACTTTCCCAAACAGTATAGTACAGTTATTTTTACTAGGCACTTCAGCGTAGAATTAAAAAACGAAACAGTAGAAAACGTATTCAACAAAATGTTGTCGCTCAAAAAAGCTCAGAAATCACGACAAATCGAAATTTCGTACCGCCATAGCTGCCCAAACTTTTGCGAGGCACGACTTCGCCGGGAGAAACTCGCGGCTCCCAAGTCAACGTATACTCCGAAAAAGCGCCTCTCCTCTCCTGTTGGAGTTAGCTGAGTGTGGGGCCCTGTCGAAATTAAATTGCGCAAGTTCGAGGCGGGCGAGTGTGCGGAACTTCGCCGAGCGGACGAAAGATCCGAGCGCCCGCGTCGATTAGAGCCACGACAGAGTTGCCAACGCGGAGACGCGTCGGCCAATCAGTCCCCGATTCAAGCCGGCAAAAATTCAATTTCGACGGCGCGCAAGCTCGATCAGCTGAGTTGCGCGCTCTGATGAACCCTCCTAAATTTTTCGCCCCGCGTAGACGCGCATCGCCTGGGCTTTGATGGGAGCTTTCACTTTCGCTCGATGCTTTTTTGCCGCGAGATATTTTTCGCGAAGTGTAATTTGGAACTGTAAAATTCTGTGGATATTTCCAGAGTTTTTGGTGAAATGAAGAAAAAAGTTCAAAAAACACCAGTTGTTGATGTCTGCGTGCGTGATTGCACGAATAGAAGAGAAAAAGAAGGAGTAAAAGTTGTTAACATATTTTTTTGGGGAGAAAAACGAAATTTTTACCGTTTCGTTATTTTTTCTTTTATATAAATAAATGACGGTATTGTTCTTCTCAATGGCGTACTTAAATAAATAAAAGAAAAAAATGAAATTACATTTTTTAACGAAACATACAAAATTTATGAAATATTTTTGAACCATCGATTTTTTTTTTTAAATATATATACATTGGCGAAAAAAACTAAAAATTTAATCGTCAATTCGTCCGGTTCTCAAAAACTTATAAAAAAACATTTTTCACTCAGTTTTCTTCGCTGAACCATGAAATATTAAAACTCCAATTACCACACCCCCTGCAACAACGAGACCAAACTACAAAAAAAAAATGGCCCGCACGAAGTCCATTGACCTTTCTCATCCAGTAAGATAAAAAAAAAAGAAGCTGTATCCCAGAAAGTATTCATCGATGGCTCTATCGACACACCGCATGAAATATGCATTTCTCTCGTCGCAAATGTCGCGAATCGCGGGGAAAATCGACTTTCCGGACAGCGGAGGCGCGGTCGACCTTTCAAGGTCGCGGCAAAAGTTATTCAAACTATCGATTAGCCCGTCGACAGTCGGCCGCGAGATAAAAGAGATTTCAATGTCGGCCGAGTGATTCGTAACGAGTCCCACCTCGATCCAGCGCGACCTAGTCCCCCTGGCCTGGAAATTGCAATTTATAAACTCCCGCTGCATACGCTGCCTCGCCCGGCCAAGGTGAATCCTTGCGTATTTCGCTCAGCGTCACTGATAAAATATTGCTCCTCTGTTTTTTTTTTTAATAATTTTGTGCCGAAAGATCTCCTCGGCGATGATTCGATCGTTTTATACACCCCGTATACGCAGCCGAGCATAGTAAATATTGCTACATGGAATTTTTATGCAAATTTTTATCAAATTGCGAGGGTCCCGTGATCTTCCGCAAAGCTGACGATTTCGTCAATCCCAATTTTTCGGTTCTGCTTCTTCTTTTCCTTCTCTTATCAATATTTAGCCGCGTCAAACAAATATTTAACCGTGCCAAACAAGCATCATCGGGGCTGGGTGGGTTTGTCTTGGACGTCATCTATTTTTTTATTTATTTATTTTTCTTGTTGTTGTTGTTGTTATTTAATTGTTATTAATTTCATATTTTTATTCTATTCATCTGACATCATTAAGACCATATTTACAAATGTTTCCATGAAAAAGACATTCAATTTTAGAACTTTAATCGGAGAACTGTAAATCTGTGATTTTTGTTACATATTTTTTTCTTTTTTTTTTTTAACGATTTTGAAAAAGAGCCTCAGCCTCGGGTCGTGTTAGAGTGTATTTTAAAATTAAAAAGTTAGTTCCGCGCGGTAGGAGCCGGGGTTGTTAAGAAAGAAAGTCGCGAAAAGTTGGCAATAACTCCGGAGGGGTGGTGGTGGGTCGCGCAGTGCGAAGTGGGTCGTAGCGACACTCGATCGCGAAGTTTGCCGATCCGCCGGCTCTCGCCTAACGCGCAAATAAATAAATCATCGATTCGGCTGCGCGCGTCGTTATTCGTCAACGTCGCCCGGCGTGAATTCAGCTTTTCTTCGATAAAACGACACCGATCAAACGCACATCGCTTATTTTTGTTTCGGGCGCGCCGAAGCACCAGGCGGAGCCGTATACAACTGCACACACCCGATTTGATTTATCCCATCGCTCGGGCGCATTAAATTTATGACACGTCCCACCTACGGGACGAAAGTTTTAATGACTCCGAGGAGTTTCGATCGAGCAGCGGGTTTATTATTTACTAGGGCGGGCTTTTTACGAAAAAAGGGGAGGGGCCTTTTTTCAGTGAATTATATAGAGATGTAAAGCGTGAAATAGACGCGAGTTTCCCTTTTCATGTTTCATTTTGTTTATGTAGATTTTTTAAATTAGCACACCGTCGAAGTAAAAAGTTTTCACCTTCCACTTTAAGTGTTCGGCTAGTTTTGAAATAGAAAAAAGGTTGAGTTTTTCTTCCGTAACTGTTGACCTAAAAATCTTGGACGAAACTTCCCTCGGCGCTCTCAGGCGTAATTTACATCTTTGCCGAGTTATTTAGCATTAAAATAGTTAAAATTTTAGAATGTCTGCGAGTTTTTAATCAAAGGGAGAAGCGAGAATCGGTTTTTCTATTTCTTCGATGTTAAGTATATTTAACTACGTTAATTATCTTTTCTTGGCGTTGCTCGATTGAAATTAACAGATTAAATTTATTTCATTTAAGAGTATAATAAAATATGAAAAATTCGAAGTGTCAAACAAACGAGTTGGACAACTTATTAATTGAAAAAGAAAAATGGTTTAAATTCCCATATTTATGTAAACTATAAAAAAAATGTAAGATTAAAAAACAAATCGACCCAGCCAGCGATGAGATCGTAAAAAATTACGATCAAAGTTTGAAAAGATACATGTTTTATGACTTGACTACATTATCATCAGGAATTCAAATTTTCTTTTTTTCAATTTTACTTTTATTTTTATATTCTGTATAACATTGTATGTTCGCGTCAGAGTTTATTTTCTATTTAATTTTTAAAGCTTCGTAACAGCGTGTTTTACTGAAAGTCAGAGTGATGAAAAATTTTCTATTTGAAAAGGAAAATGAAGGAATATCCTTTAAAATTGTATTTTATAAGTATGTCTTTACAACCGAGAGGATTTTTTAAAAATATTCCATAATTTTTCATAAAAGAGTAATAACGTAAAATAATACATCGACTCTAACAAAATCAAGCATATTTCAAATTTTTGACATGGTCTCTTTTCTTATCTGTAATAAATTCTATTTTTCTTATTTAATGAAAAAAATGAAGTATCTTATTATAAGCTAATAATAAAATACTACTAAACATTAAAATAATCTGTGCCAATGTGGTTTAACAAAAGATTAATATAAGAAAATAAACTTAAAAAAGGATTAAAAAATGATATAGTACATTTTATGATTTATGTTTACTTTTGTTACTTGATGAAAGTCCCATAGCTTAAACAACATTAAAAGTGAGAAGGAAGAGAATAAATAATGTTTCGGCCACTTAAATAAAAATATACGAAAAGCAAAATTTCATTAACTCGCAAGAGGCGGGCGTTTCTTAAAAACCATCAAATTCGTTTATCGCGTCTAAGCTTTCCCTCGGAAACAGGAAAAGAGCTGAACTAATTAAACGGCTAGGAGTGGTCTTGAATTACGGCGCTTACAAATCGCGAAAAGTCAGACCGGTCCGATCAAAGGAAGAGCTTTTAAAGGGCCGCGGAAGGGAAATTAGAAAAGTTTCGAGCTTGACGATTAAGCGCCGAGTCGCTGCGGCGTTGGCGCGCTCGCGAGGCTCTTTATTGCGAGAAAATGTAATTTCCTCGACTGAAGAACAAGGGGGGGTAGGAATGTCGCCTCGCGGGCACTTCTTTACTGGCCGGCGGTGCACGTAAGAAAATCGAGACCGAGATAAGCCGTCAATTAGCATTTAAAAAAGAAAATTATTTCTCATTTTTTTTTCGTTACTCATTCACTTCCTAAATCTCTCTCCTCTTTTTCAATCTCTCTCACTCTCTTTCTCTATATTTCGATATTTTTATTCTAGTTTAGTATATAAATTTTGTGATAAATTTTACCTATATTATATATAGTATATACCAAAAGACCGATTTTAGTTTATGTATATACATATGGGCAATTCTCTGACAAATTTAAGGTCAAAAAATTTTTTTTCTCTAAAATTTTTTTTATATGTTCTTTTCAATGTTAGAAACCTCTGTGAATTTTTTTAGATTTTTTGAGTATCAACTTTCAGAGCT
>JAWWEN010043035.1:0-12688 GCA_035582955.1 Sycophila texana
ACCGGGAAAAACTTGTCCCGTAGGTGTGCTTTCAAATTTTTTTTTTTTTTATTTTTAATACCCCAGTTGTTTGTCTAAGTCCGTAGAATCGCACATATGTTATATTATCTTTTTTTTTTTAAAGAGAATAAATTATTTACCTGCAATGCATAAGTTTTTCGCTGCTTAATATTCTAAAATAAACATAAATGTTAATTAAACTTAGCAGAAATCAGAATATTTGCAGTGTATTATCTGCATTCCGCAATAGAAGAACATTGAAATTGATTGTTTAATGTCCTATATAAAAAAAGAAGGAGGAAGAGCTACGAGATTCTCTCGGCGCCAGCTAATGAAACATCGTATCGCGAGTCATTAATTTGCGAGCCATTAAAAACTAATTGCACTCGTTATCAAACTTATTAATAGTAAACGAAGACTAATTACCCGTGTACCCGGGCGAGCACAGCGGCGCACAATCCTACTTTTCAGGGCGACGTAAGCCGATCAAGAGTAGGAAGAGCGAGGGGAGGGTATAGCTGAGGCCGCGCGCGGTAAATTTCCGAGGCCCTTTGAGAGGCGCCCCAGCCCGGCGATTATAGGAGAGCGAGTTTATCGCGGGAGGCGCGCAGCAGAGGCGCCTGATGATTGGTTTTCAAAGTCAGGCGACCGTTAATCCTTGCCCCCGTCTCTCTTTCTCTCTCTCTCTGGACGCACGCCGGAGACTACAATTTCGCTCGCGGTTCGCCGCCTCCTGACTGACAGCCTCCGAGGATCTATAAGACCACACCGCGTGGCCAACGTGCAGTGCCCTTATGTAAATGCAGGCACTTTTAATCCAGGCCGATCGATCCGTCATCCAAGTCGCTGCGGTTACATTTAAGACTTTTATTATGATCGCAATTCATTTACTTTTTATTCAGACTTCAACAATTTCTTTTTTATTAATTACAAATCAGTACATTTTAAACAGCGAATGATTCTCTATAAAATCGTCAATTTTATAGTCTTCACAGACTGAGATTATTGGAAAATTATTACAATAGTTTCGTGCAATATTTTATAAGACCTACAGCAAAATTCGTTACAGTAGAGTTGCAGTAAAGTTTGAAAGAGACTATAACTAATTTTACAAGAAACTTTTTAATAGAAAATTTTAGTAGACAAAGGTGTAGTAAATTAAAAATCTCTACGAACGTGAACATTGCCACGGCGTAGTTAATTTATATCGTGTACGGTCGTGACGTTCCATAGTAATTTCAACGTGCAATATCTTTGTACATAAACTTTGTGTTGCAAAAGGAAAAATTTAATTAAATTCTTAATGAAAGGTAAAAAAGAAATAAATTTTACATACAAGCATCCAAGTGCTTATCCGATTTGCATCTTCGTGTTGCATAATAAATATTGCAGACTCTGTATAAAAATTTTTATTCATCGAAATTATTCAAGGCGAAAATGTCAATTTCAGGCGAACTTGTACGTGCGTGCGCGCCCATCCGCTCGTCACACGGTGTCGTGTTCTGCATTTAAAATCGAGTACTGCATTTCTCACAAAGTTGTCGCGCATCAATCAATTTCATCCCCGCAAATGGCAGCTCTCCTATTTGCCCCGATTTGCGGTTCATCAATTTTTTTCCCGGGAATACAAGTGAATCCGCGAACGGTCGGTTAACACGCCTCGGCGAATTAGTGGAGAAATTGCCAAGTTAAACGCATCGAATGTTGCACGTACTTTTTCTCGTTCCGTTTCGCCGAACGGAGTTCCGGCAGGTACGTCCATATACGAACTGCTCTGTCTTGCGGGTGTATTTTTTTATTTCTTTTTCTTTTTGCCCGTCAGTGCACGCGAGTCCTTTCGTCCGTGGATAATATGCAGGCGTCATTAATACGCCTGCGACTGAATTATTGCGGAAAATTATGCGTATATTACGGATTAAATTTAAGTTTAATGCGCTCTAAATTAATCTGGCCGTGTACGCGTACAATATTAGCAAATATTATTATAATCATTTCCATCGTGATTTGATTATCTACTATTCCATCCATAATTCGCCATAATTCTATTATTCATAAATCAGTAAAATATTATATTGTTTATTTCGTGATTGTGCAAATGTCGAGTGTGCGTAAATGAGCTTTGAAGAAGACTTGAAAAACGAAGATATGTGAAGAGAACGGGGAAAAAAATAATAAATTTATTTTTCGACGGTAAATGTATAGTCTTTTAAAGTTAGCGAGGCAGGGAGGAAAAAAGAAGCAAACACCTGGTAAAGTGGCACTTGCGTAAGCTCGTGGTAGCTCAAGTCACTCGAGTTAAGCAAGGCCGGGACTTCCGATACTTAATGAACTGCGACGAAACTATTGCGCGCATAGAATACCGGAACTGTTATCCTATACATTACGGGCAAAGACATCATTTTCTGCTATTTTAGCGCGCTCGTAAAATTAAGGACGTCTGTTTATTTAAGACGAGGTTGAAAGGCACATTTTCTTACTTGAAATACATATTTCTAGAGTCAATGTTGATTTCAATTTCCAATGCACTACTCATACAAATGAATAAGTAACGTATAAATTCATTTTGAAAATAAAATATTAAATGCGATATAGTTTATTAAATAAAACGAACTAAACCGAATTCCAATTAAGAGCTTTTAATCAACTTGCGAATTTTGTTACGGAGTTTCTGGCAGCTATTTAAACTACAGTTAAAAGTTGTTTGAGAACTGCGGAAAATGATTTTGCTAAATGAAGATGCGCTAATTCAGTAGCCGCGACATTTACTTCTCAATAAAGCATTGGAATTCCAAATGAGAGGTACACAGCTTATTTTGAAGAGCGCACATCTCTTTTAATCCCGCGACCTCACTGTGCTTGCACCCTTTTTTTAAATTCACGGAGCTTTTGCCCGTGCAGAAGCTTCGTGCCTTTCATTCATTCATTTTCCCGTTTTACGGTTCATCTCCGACGCGAGCATATATAATGTGCGGTTTGTGCGCCGAAGTTAAGAAGTATCGTATGCCCAAAAGCTGACCGACGTGTGTGGAGTGCTGTTTAACGAGCTGATGGCGCGACGATCTATATGCGTTCGTTCGAAATTCAGCCGAAGCCTCAGCAAAGCGTCTGCTGTCCATACACGGCCGCACTCTATGTTTTCCCTATAAACTTTGGATTTCCGAAGTGGAGTTTAACGAGGCGTTATGCGCGCGGTAAAGTGGCTACCGGCGCGCGACAACGCGTTATTTGTAAATAATGTCCCGTGGATTTTTATGTTCTTCCAGGGGGCAATGTTTTCGCTTCGTGAATCCTAAGCGAACTTCTCTCGGTAATTGACTTTTAAAGTCGAGCTCGTCCTCCGACCATTAATCCTCCACCGGCGTTCCTCTCTCCTTATTCGCTGGAATCATTTTACCCGATGCACCCACTGTGACGGACAGCCTCTTCTCTCTCTTCGATTCCCGTTGCTATTTCACCTAGACTTTTTTTTAATTTTTAATACTATATAGGCTTGCTGGCCATGGCCTCATAATCGTCCTGATTTACTACCAGTAATACAAAATACCTTTAATAAAAATCCGCTATAATTTGTACATTCAAATTTAGTCATTTTCGTCGATAAAAAAGAACATTTTAAATAAAAAATGTAAAAAATGCAGTAAAACCCTCTGTAAAAAGTACGGAGTTTTTTTCTTTTGAAAATTACAAAACTTCATCCACAGACCAAGTTTCTTGTAAGGAATTTTCCTGTAAACCCGTTATTTTTACGAGAAAATTTTTTCAACAATTTTCTTTTTTATCGACGTAAATTACTATAAGAGACATCGAGACGCGCGATAAAAGTTATAATACGTGATTGAATCGCGCAGATTCGCCGCGTCATTGCACGCGATCCTGGTTTCTTCTTGAGAGGACGGCGTCGCTCGCGCGTAGGTGACGCGCGTCAATCAATTTTGATTTCACGCTCCCGTTGTCAAGTGTCATTTATCCGCGCTAATGGCAGCTCTCATTTGCCGCGCACGCGGACACTCGTTTCTACCGCTCGCGCAATTTTTCCTTTTGTTCAACGGGATCCTCGTGATTGGATTCACGGCAACCAGCCGGAATAATGTGCGCGAAGTTGATGTTGTTTCTCTTTTTTCTCTGTCTCTCTCCTAACCATCGAAAAAAAAAGCGATATCGAGGAAAAATACATCGTTGTCGATGGGGCCCGCCTACGCGGAAAAATCAGTATTCCATTACGGCTCTCTTTTTTTTTCTATCTCAGCGAGGTTTATTATTTTACGTCAATTATTTTTTGTTTATTGCGCCGTTAGATTCCACGACAAAATTTATTTTGTGTATTATTGTTTCTCGTCAATTTGAGAAAAATGTATACCTAACTGTTTATATATATTTTATCGAGGATTTGCGTTACATAAGTGTCGCAAAATTTCATGTTATTAAATTTTTTTTTAGTTCATTCATCAAGTTAACCGTTAAACTTAGCCAGGCACGAGGCGAGAGCAGCGCGCCGGGCAAAGTAGGCGCGCGCTTTTAAAGTGGCACTTACAAGAGCGACTCTACTCTTTCGCATTGAAGCAAGACGACGAGGAGAACGAGGAGCACCGATCTTTAATGAACTCCAGCGGAACTATTCCGCCCTTAGGATACCGAACTATTTCGTTCGTACGTACTCACCCGTACGCAGGGACTACATACCTTTTCACCGGCGGTGGTGTACGTTTCGGCCCTCCGGACGAAAACTTCGTCGCCGTCGCCAACTCGTGACATTCCGAGAATGCAAAAGTTACACGGCGAAATGATATAATAATTAAATTTCGGGAAGCTAATTAAACTTTGCTTCTTTCGGAGCTAATCGAGCGTTCACTCTTAAAGACGCCGCCTGAAATTCGCGAAGTTCACTCGGGAGAGCATATGCCAAAGAAACAATAATCATTCTTTTTTTTCTTTCGCAAACACTCTTTTCTCTCTTTGTCACGTTCAAAGGTATAACATAAAGTACACGTGTACTCGCGTAAGAAACTTTTTTCGTTGATTCGAGATAAATTAAGTGAGCTCGAGGTGTATAAAAAGAAGAAAAGTAATAAAAGTGCCAAAATGAACGTTATTTCAGACATTTACACCGGGGTAAACAAAGGAAATTCGAAAATTACAGGCTCTCGTGGGAGCGGCTATAAATCGAGAAAGGTCAGGCGCGCACGCAATATCCGCCCGGCGACGCAGCGGCCGGGGCAAAATTCGCAGCATATCCAACGCACAAAGAGGTCCACCGGGAGAAGCGACCTCGAGAAATCGATTGCGCGCAGTGCTCGATTATCGCCCGGAAGAAGTTTCAAGCGAGCGTATTACCAAGTTCGCCCGCAGCCCCCGTCAACTTCGGAAAATTGAAACAACCGAATGATCCCGACGCCACACCGCACACAGTCGATGATCACCTCCACCGGAGAAACGAGATCCTCCCTGCCGTTCGAAAGCTTCCAATTATTATAAAAAATATATATAAAAATATATACGCGTGAGATCCCCCTTGTTCACGCTCGCTCGGACGCAATAAGTTAATGCCGTTTCTTGTAGGGAGAGCCGGAGGAGGAAGGGAAAAAAGGTACACAGGGTGCGCGTCGAGCGAGAAAAAGGAAGGACCAAGCGCCGGAGGTGGAGGAGGCAGAAGAAGCAATAGTGGTGGCCTCAATGAAGGAAGGGACGTTTACGCGGAGGCGAGGGTTGGGAGGGGGTGGCGGCTTGGGTTCGCTCTTTTCGTATACGAGAGGCGTTTGGGAGGAAAACGGGGGAGGAAGGGAAGACACAAGGGCGGTAATAGCGGACGACGATTTTGCGTCGAAGGGGGGGAGAGAGAGCCCAGGCGAGGGAGAGAAAGTCGGCCCGAGTGACGAGGTGACGGGAGCGGAATACGGAAGGAAGGAGAGGCGCAGGTTCCTTCGGAAATTCACCGATCGAGCGATGTTTTCGTACGAGGGACACTTTGTCGCTCGTGCCTCCTTTTATTCCCGTTCTTTGGATTATTTCTCCCGTTCTCCCTCGGCTTCTTCGCGAATTTCCAGACTCCAACCGAGATTACGATATATTAGGCGACATCCGATTGTCGTCCGTTTGATAAAGCGATTCAGAGAGAAATTTTAAAGCTATTCACTGAGAAATAGATTTCAATCATTTTTTTAACCTATACAATTTTTTAGAATTATTAAAGGCCTGCCTTTCAAAGCAATACGAAAAAATCAAATTTTTATCTCTTACCGCTATCGTATTTGATAATTTAATTTTTTTGTTCTATAAGTATATTCAATATATGTGAAAAATGTATGTTATTTCACTTTAAAAAAATTCTATAGTCTTTAATATGTAGCAAGGATAAATTATTTATAAAAATGGTATAATTACTATAGCAATTTTTTTTATTAAATAGTATTTTTTATTTTTTTTATTTTACGGGTTCGTCTTAGTCACTCTGCCACCGTTTAATCGTTAAAAACTAAAAAAAAAGAAGAAAAAAGATGCAATAATCACAAGCGAGTTCCATCGCGATTTATCCGCGCGTATTCGCCTATCGCGGCGCGACCAGAGGCCGAGTTATTTGCCTGCATCGGTGTATATGCAGGCCGCCCGGGGCTGTCGGCAGTGAGATTCTTTACGAGTCGATTCGCGCACCCTGCAATATCGCGTCCCCTGCGTCGACGGCGGCGGGTACCGGACGCCGCGGGCCACGAGACGCGGCGGTGCACTTCCGGAAAATGCACACGCGGAGTCTCGTAAAAGCCGGCCCTGCTTTTACGACGCCGCCTGTGGCTCGCGCGGCAAATCGACGTAGTCGAGGACCCCTTTCCGATTATCGCTTCGCATTTGTTTGCCTCGCGCTCGAGCGTCTTCGCGAACATTGAAATGAATTTGCGGCGGTGATCGCCTCCTGCCTCCGACGGCCTTTCCAATTTTTTTCCGATTAACAGTTCTTTTTTTTCTTTTCTTATTTTTTCGTTGTCCTCCTGGATAAATAAATAGGGGCTTCTATTATGGTGCATAAGTGGATCAATAGCATAACATGATTAACTCGTTTACTTTTCCTATTTATCAAAGAATCGTTGCGGCGCCTTCGGAGTATAATACAGAATAGAACCAAGGAGAGCTCAAATTTTCAGGCGTAATCTTGAGAATGTGAAAAGTTTTTTTGAAAAATTGCCCCGAACGTGTGCGACTGACGGCCGGGCTGTTCGGCCATTCTTCTCCTGCGCGCGCGCCGAGCGATATTTTACGGTCTTCCCCTGATTGATTCTCCCGACGCGATAATGGACATTGCTTTACGACTTGTATTTACGAAGACGCGCATCTTGTAGATTGAGGATATTTCAGGATTTGCTTTGTTTCCCCTCGCTTCCTCCGCGTGCAATGCATTTTCGACGCGGCTTGACTAATATCATCCCTCGGATGATTGCGAGATATCCCTTCGTCAAATTATTCCGAGAAATGACTGTCTTATATATATACGTTTCGTTTTCATTTCCTTCTTTTTTTTTTCAAGCCGTAGATAATTTTTCACGCACACGAGGCGACGTTGATAGAATCCGTCGCGAGGTTTCGTATTTGTCTAGCGAAAATCATAGCAGCCAGCGGAGCCTTACTTGGAAAGCCCTCGACCGTGGCAATAAGGTGTGCACTCTAGAACGTATCCCGGAGCTACTACGTCAATTACAAGCGACGCTCCCGGGCGCAGCCGTCGCCCCTGGACCGCCTAATCTCTTCAACACTCCATCGTCTAACAACGCATCCCCCGCCAGATAACGACAACAAACTCTCGCGTGATCGCAATCCACGATGCACGTGCACCTGACGTTTGCCGACAATGCGGGTTATACCCCATCAAGAATAATGGCACAGGACCGCGACTCGTTGAATTTTAAAAAAATATATACGTATATCCAGATAAATGGGGTATTAAAAAAAAAAAAAAAAAAAGGAAGAAATCTATAATGAATAGCTACGAATTTGCAAAGAAGTATAACTGCACATTTGAATTATTGCCGTAAAAAATGGCAAACCGTCTCCAGACAATTTATAGAATTTCCCGTTCAGATTCTCAGACCTGTAACCTACATTACACTGAGAGAAATGTTTTAGTAAAAATTACAAATAATCTAGTGAAAATTACTGAACTGTTTTGGAAAGTTGTCACAGACTGACATTTCGAGATAAATTACTAAACCTTTCAGTAAAATTTGTCAAAAATATAGTAAATTTTTCCAGAAAATATCGTAATTTTTGCTGGAACTGTCAGTGTGTGAAAACTTTCCCAACAGTTCGGTAATTTTTACTAAACGACTTGTAATTTTTACTAAAACACTTCTCTCAGTATATATACGTATAAAGTGTAGAGGAAAAAGCGTTCGGTGTGCGGTTAAGCAAAACGTACCGCAGCCGCTTGTATCTGAGGTCTATCAATGTTTACGCAGACTCGTGTGCGGGGTGCACATGTGCCCGGGTCAAAGGCCAGGATGTTCGTCCCCGGAGCGAGGGAGAAAATTCGATCGGTGATAGATCGACCCGGCCCCTGCCAGACGTCCGCCGCCGCCATATGGCGGCGTAGCCAGCGTAAAAAGCTTCGCGGGCGACGCGCCTCCTCTTTTTTAATTATTTACGAGGACTTCAGCGGCGCGCGCTTCTTCATTTTTCCCTTTACGGTCCTCCGCACGCATGTGTGCGCGCAACCTCGCTCTGTGCACACTTTGGAAAATGTTTTTCCTTGCAGTTCTGATTTACGACGTTTATAAAAGTAAATGGAGCACTTCAGGTAGTTTTAATTACTCGCTCAGGATGTATAAAGTTAATATGAAACTTGAACTCTGCGCCACCTTGGGATATGAAAGACGGCATTTTCATGTCTCTTAAAAACTTAAAAAAAAAAAAGAAAGTATCTTCCGCGGGGCGCGTAATATAAAATTTACGAAATAAAGCGAGCGTTACTCATCTTCAGAGCGAGCCGGCCGGAACGAGACTTTTATTACTTGCACCGAGCGTTACGAGAAAATTTCTCCAGTATAAACTTCCCCTCCGCGAATTTTCCAAACTCCAAATCCTAATACAAGGGATAAAAACTGAAACGAAGTAAAAAGTGGATGTGGCGCGGAGGGAGGCGGGGACAAAAGGAGCATCGGGCGGAGTTTCCGCGCAAGACGCGGACGAAGACAAAGAGAGAGAAGGGGGGGGGGGACGGGAATAAGGAAGTTTGAGTTCTCGCGGTGGGGTCGGATCGCGCGGGCTGCGACCGGCTGATAAGGACGCCTTGCGCCGGGATCTGCCGCCCATGCGCGCGACGTGAATATATAACCGTGGCAGCTGCCGCCGAAATGAATTCTCGGCTCCGTCCTGCAACTATGACCAATCGCGGATTCGCACGAATGTGCGGGAGAGGAATCCCGCTGCGGTTTTTGCCACCGTTTTCCTTACGACCGTCATCCCCGGAACTTCCACGGCTCTTCTCTTCCGGTTCAAAAGCTCAAAAAGCTCGATCCGCACGTGCTAAGTGAAATTAAGCCGCTTTAGAAGTTGGCCTCTAATTGTAGCAAAATTAATGGCAAACTTTGACCGCCACCAGGATTCCTGCACGGATTATATTGCAACTCATTTTATATCTAATTTGCAAAAGCCGGGCGGAGGCGATTCATGGAAATATTTTTCATAAAAAAGCTCCTCTAGAAAAATACGCATAAGCTTTCGCAAATACAAAGCATTTCCTTACATCGCCGGAATTCAACGAATGCCTCGTTAACGCAAGGTACGGCGGGAATATTTCACGTGCCGACTTTCTTTTAATTTTCGGCCCTTTAAATGAAATTACAGCAATTTTCGTAACGAAAGTATATACAGCGCCAAGAAAGAAGAAAAAAGAATATATCTCCCCAAGAATTAAATGAAGCTCCCTCAAATTAACCTTTCCGCTATTCCAGTCACGAAGTGGCGTCGCTACCCAAGTATTCCAAATGAAACGAGAAATTCATTGATCTCCAATTGCGAGTCCTAATAAAATCAAGTAAAGCCGCGCGTGCTAATTATTGCGGCGCGAAAAAGTACGGAGGGGAATGGAGGAGGGTGATAGTTCGCTCGGCGCTGCGGAGTGTCCGAGCGCGCGCGCGCGCGTAAATTTAAAAGTCAATCCCGCGAATTTCGCGCGACCGGCCCGCAATCGCGATAATGGCCGACAAAGACAATGCGAACCGCCGGCGTCGCCGGCGAAGATTCGACTCTGAATTATTCATGTGTTGACTCGGCTGCAGCGCCAGCGGTAGCGCCGCACCACCGAGAGAGGAGGAATCGATTGGCGCGCGAAACCGGCAGCCGACGCCGCGAGAGCCTAGATAAAGAGGGAATGAAGATAAAAATGAAGATTTATTTGAGCGCGAAGCGCCGGGCGCTCCTCTGAAATATGCGCGAGTTTCGGAGTGTTTGCCTTATTCATAGCGTCGCCTGCTTAATTTACCCCGAGCCCGAAGACCTTGATTCTTCCGAAGAAACTTCGGCATCGATCGGCGCGCAGCCGTTAAATTTCAAGAAAGCCATCGATGAATTAGCCATGGCACTTGCAGCGGCGAACTATTCGAATTATTAAAATTCGAGCATGTCGCTTATTCGGCGACCGGTTTATATTTCGAGCTCCTTCAGCGCTGTTGTTCCCGCGGCTTTTAATTAAAATTAGCATAGGCAAAAAGAAAAGCGTCCGCGCGGGTAATCGCTTTAAAACCGTTTAAAGCTGCATCACAATAAAACTTGAATATTCATCATCGAAACAAAGTTAGAGGCATCCCGGGGGCGTTTTAATATAATAAAAAAAAAAGAAAAGAAAAGAATCCGCGCGGCAACGTTTTCAGGCATAAACAAAAGATCTTCAAAGTTGAAATTGCAGCCCGGGCCTCTGGCTCGGTCTTGTTCTCCTCGTCAAGAGGCGTTCGGCCGAAAATTATTCACGCCGCGCGAGGAAAGGGAGCGGCGGACTCGCTCGACTCTTTACAAGTAACTCAATTACGTCGGGCCGAGTACTAATGCGCAGCCGCCGCTCGCGCACGTGGAAAACTACGGGGGCGACGAGTGGCACAAATTGAAAATGGACGCGAGCGCCGCCTAATAGGAAATGCTCGAAATCCGGAAAGAAATAGATCCGCGACACTTTCTTTCTCCTTTCAACTCTCTCGCTGTTAATTCCAAGCTCTCGAACGTCCTCTCGGCTTCTCCTTTTTTCGCGCGCGAGCGCTGCACAAAGCAGTCCCGCCCGCTTTATGCAGCTTTACCGATAAATCAAGGTATTTAATTTAAATTCTAATAGGAGTTTCTCGCTGCTCTGCACAATAAAGCTTAACCAATCAAACAGCTTTCTTTCTTCGAATCTTCTCATTATCTTTTCATTTTATGCTTCTTGTTTTTTTTTTTTTTTTTAGAAAAAAAAAGAACGCATTATAGTGGGAATTCCTTGTTCTCCTGTCTTGACATTACAAAACTGATGAAGGTATTAAATAAAAATACCCAAACGTTGGCAGAATAAAGTTATTAATTACAACTTTGGTTCGTAACGATCATTTTCGAGTCCTCTCCACTTAACTAAAATCCGAACACGAACATCTGAGTCTTTTCAACTAATGATATTACAAAACTGAATTACTGTAATTTAGAGCTGTTGGATCGAATTAAATATTTAGTTTCGTTCAAACGGCTTGATCGAAAACTAAACTTGTATGTAAACCGAGAGTATAACTAAAAATGACCGGCAAGTGTTTTATACTAAGTGCGAAGAAAATATTTTTTTAATGAAAAGATGATAAAACTGTCACCACGTAAGACGAGAGTCAAGTAATAAAAAAAGAGAGAGTAAGTAAACATTCAATTATGCTCGCGGAAAAGAAAGTAAAATTTTACTCTCACCACTTCAGCAAAAAGAAAAAAACGGTATATAATGCATTGTACTGTTTCCTAATGCATTATTCATTGAAGCTTCAGGACATTCGGCAAGGCGAGCGAGCACGCGAAACAGGGTAAAATGATAAACGGCGGTACTTATTAAAAAGGTTCTCCCGCGGCCGGGAGAAAAGTTGCTCCTACACACGGACTCGCAGAGTCAACAGCGCGACAGCTCCCGGTAAACTTCTTAAGAGCAGTTCGTTCGGGCGGGCAGAAAAAAAAAGTTCCGTACGCTAGTTATGCAAAAAAGGGGAGTTGGATTTTAGGCTCTCGAGAGTCTGACGGTGTATATATATATATACACTTTGTTGCCCCGGCATACACACTCGCAACTTCGAAGGGCGCCGCGCGCACGAGACTCCCGCACCGTATCGGCGATTTATTTGCCAAGGCTTTCGGCTTGTTAAATGTTTTTTCTGCAACTTTTCCGAATATCCGCTCACGGTGCCCAAGAACTTCTGAATTATTGATTCGCCTTTAATAGTCGCAGTTGTAGCGATTCGCTAAGATTTACTGTAATACCGAGTACGACTTCGCGGCGTAAACATTTTCAATATCCGCTGAATAACGGATAATTAAATTTTATATTCCCGACCAAAACTTCAATTATCCTCATCCAATTTAATTATTTATATAATAACGACCTTAATGAAAAAGTAAATAAATACATAATTATGTATTATTATTATATAAATATAATATATATATATATATATTATTCTGCTGCCTCCGTGAATAATTTAAATTATTCACGGAG
>JAWWEN010043056.1:0-12686 GCA_035582955.1 Sycophila texana
ATAAAAGTAGTGAGAGCAAGCCCACGTGCTTTTTCTCGATCCAGCCAGCACCGAGTCCAGTTCATGGGAAGTTCTTGGCGATTTTCTGGAGTTCTTCAATCGGTTCAGCTTCCTTTTCGGAGTTGCAGTAGGTTACAGGTAAGATTAAGTCGATATTTCATATTAGTAAAATCAGTGTTAACGTGATATCTTACGTACTAATTTTTGATAGTTTTCCACTCTGTCCTCCTTTTCATATACAGAAATACTAATTTTTAGTAGATGTAATACTAATTTTTATTAGTTTTTTTTCTCTCCGTGTACATCTAAAAAAATACATTTATTTCAAAATCAAAAAGCTTTGTATTTTTAGAATTTAAAAAAAATCGTATATTTTCTTTCTTAGAAAAAAATTTCACGAACGATGAATATTCTAAAAAGGCACTTGAAAAGATTGATATTTGCTTTTAGATCCTCGAAAAGAGTGCAATCGCTTTTAAAACCTTCCACTCAAGGTGATCAGTATAAGATAAATCGATAAAGCTGGCAAAAAAACTATTTAAAGGCATTTATTTTATATAAAAAAACTGTAATTACAATTTTTTTCAAATTTAATGATTTCTCACCATTATATCTCAACCGAGAAAAAAATCCGACATATCCCGCAGTGTTTATACTGGTAACATAGTCAATTTATTCAGCCGGTGAAATTTCTCGACCGACGTTAATTTTTAATCGAGCCCCCAAAGAAAAATCGAATGTCGCGGTTATAATTTCGCCCAGAGACGGATAATTCTGTAATCGTGAAGTCCTCGATGAAGAAGGTAGAAAACCGGACAAGACACGCGCAAAACTTACGGGTCTCTGGTCCAGACGATTACGTTAATTTAGAGTCCACTTTAGTTTTTAGAGCTCAAGATTCAAATTAATACCTGCGGGGCTTATCGCGGGCTCCCCCTGAAATCCAACGTATCATTTTAATTCCTCGCCGGGGCTTTCACTTTATCTTTATCCTTTACCCCCCTTTTTTCCTCTCTTGAATTCCCCACCCCCTCCCCCCTCTGTCCCCTCGAAAAATCGCCGTCGTCCGTCGCTTCTCTCCGCTGAGCACCGTCTATGCGGCGTCAGGGAGCGAAGCTAGCCCGGCGCGGTAATAAAGAAGGAAGGCACGCGATAAAGATTAAACTTTATCTGGAGACTCGTGCACATGCGAGTTAATTGTGAGCTTATAGGGCAACTCGGTTTCCTCAGGCGATAGTCACTTGTATAAAAGTAATAGAATTTTCTTTTTTTTTTAACGACTTAACAGAAATTGGTGAGGAATTTTCCGCAGAAAAATTTAGTCCAAATTTATTTTTCTTAGCCTATGATGGGTTGCTAAAGCTTTTGTAAAGAGTAGCATTCTTTTATGAATGTAAAATTCTTTTTAGTCAATTCCTATTTTTCTTTTCGTTCAATCAACGAAAAAGTGGCAGTTGTCCGTATTTATACGCGCTGATGCTTGTTTCAATTGAATTTTTTTCTCGGAGCAAATGACTGAAATTCGGAGATAGTATCAAGGGCTCTTTAAAATATCAATCAGTAATATAAATAAGTAAAATTTAACCGCAGAATAAAAAGAAAATAGAATTTCCGCCGTCCCAATTCCGCGTCATTTTGACAATTTCATTTTCGAAATAAGCCGACCTACCGAACTGAAAAAAAAAAGTATACAAGCCTTTAGAAATGACACTGGCCGCGAAGCTGCAATCGATAAGTCACATAAAGCCGCAGCAGCTATGAATCCTCCCTCCATTGTGCCGCGTTAAGTGAGGGTATCATTTTCCGCACATCCAACGGTCGAGGTGGGATATAAAAACTCTCCTCCCGTAGGGACGTCCGTCCGGCAGTTGCGGAAAAACTCGCATAATACTGACATTAAAACCTCCAGCGTAACGAGACGCCTCTAATTGGACGCTAAAGCTCGGCTCGCGGAGGGGGACTCGCAGGGACGCGGCATCCCCGCAGCTCAGCGCATTGTCATTTTTCATTCGGTCCGCGCGCGGAATAAAGCCCTCCGCGAGTTGAGAGTAAAGCAAGCGAGCCCCCCGTGGGCTCTTCGACTCGCGGTCTCTCTCTGCCGCGCGGAATCCGGTTTACTCGCAACAATTCGTAATTCAATTCCGCTCGATTTTAACCCGCTCCTCGTATTTTCCACGGTTTACGACTGCGCGAATTTCAGCGCAAGCGCGGCTGCGCGTGTTTATTTCGAAATTACCGCTAACGGCGATGTACTCCCTCTCCCCCTCCCCCCTCCGCACTGCCGGTCTCGTCGATCCGATAATGTCGCTGTAAATTTTTAATTAGTCGCAATTGCCGGTGTAATTCGATTGTGCCACGGTGAAAAGTACACGCGAGCTTATTAAGGAATAACTTGTACAAAGCGTGCTTTATTACTTTATTTTCCCACTCCTCTGTTTATTAGCTAATTTGTGTAAAAGTCCGACGAATTATTGTACGCACTGGCGTTTTATGCCTTCTGCGAATGGGGTGTTCGCTGGAGTCAATTTATTTACTGAGAGTATTTTAAAGAATTTATTGTAACTATATCAAATTGTAATTTATTGTTAATCTTGATCAAGAATTTAACAATTCCTTGAGGAACTGCTTTTGGTATACACAATTTAATTTACATGCATTAAACTTTCATAAGTCATTTATAAAATAATTATTAAATAGCTCATGTATTGATAACAATTTTACGTTTAAATTATAACTTGCCAATTTTTTAATTACAGCTGATTAATTACCGGAATAAAGGAAATGAATAAACCCGTACGATTAGTTATAAAATAATAAGCCAATAATCTTTACTTAATAATAATTAATTATTAAATAGCTCATGTACTGATAACGATTTTACGTTTAAATTATAACTTGCCAATTTTTTAATTACAGCTGCTTAATTACCGGAATAAAACAAATGAATAAACCCGTACGATTAGTTATAAAATAATAAGCCAATAATCTTTACTTAATAATAAAAAAATAAAAAACTAAAATCGTAATGGTCGGCAGCTGCTCTAAAAGGGGTATACCCGAATTCGAGTCGAAATTTGAGCATCAGTGGTCGAGGAATTTAAGAATTATCCGTTAAGAACTCTATTAAGTGTAATCCCCGATAAAAGCTAAAGGCCCGGCTTGAGTAATTCAACCATTTGGACGAAATATGGACCAGGCCCTGAAGCCACTCCGCTGCTCTAAGAATTCGAGTAGATAATGAGTTTTAAAAGCTTCTTTTTTTTCTCCTTTCTATGCCCACCGTAATCTCAGCCCTTATTAGGCTTGAGTGTACGAGTCCGTTCGTTACCTCCACTTCCGAAGTCATCGTGCGGCCGACACCTTCTCCTACCCAAAAATAACAAAGTTAATGACTCGCGCCTGGTGGTTTTTACACTTTTCAAATCGTTTTAATCTCTTGGAGTCACGCGACAATTCTTTTATTTTTGTTTGCTTACTCACTGATTGGATTTGGAGCAATTACTATCATACTAAAAAATCATCGACATGTCGTTCAATTAATATTTTACATTCATAATTTAATTGAAAATTTTGTTATGTTCTAATGAAATTATCAATTTTATTATAAAATGTGATTATTCAATTTTGAAGTACGTAAAAGAGTTGTATTATTTAAAAATATTTTCGCTTTTATTTATTATCGAAAGTATTTAATCGTGAAAAACAAAACAAAAATGCTTTGAATTTAACGCTCAATTAAATGTTGTCAAAAATAAATTCAGTCAATAAATATCATCCTGACAGTTGACGACCTTCTCCTTGTGACAATAAAATTAAATTTTTCAAGCGAAATAGGTCTCTACCATTTCTGGATAAAAAAAAATTGACAATTATTTCAAACAATTCTTTTTAATAAAAGAAAATCTTTGGTCAACGCAAACCGGACAGGTCTACTATGTTTGTTATCTTTTTTTAGTGCAAATTTCCTTGTATACCGGACTAACAAACAGGAATTTGCTTTCCACGGTTGGATTACCGAAATTCATGTTAATACAATCAATCGCTTTGTTTAAATAAACAAAAAAACATTAAGATAGGTACACGTTAAAAATTAATACAAAACCATTTATAATAAATGTTTTAAAGAAATTTAAAAAAAAAAAACATGAAAAAAGTAAAATAAAAAAATAAATTAAAAAGTAGCTCCGCTTACTGCAAAAAAAAAGCATCAAGAGTAATAAAAAAAAGAGAGGCAATTATCCGTATATAGTGGCGTCAAACACTTTCCAATAATGAAATAAGAAAAAAAAAAAAAAGAAAGAGCAGTCGCCGTTTCTCTTTCGCCGCGGGGTGCGGCATGTAAAAAGCGCGTGGCCCGCCGCCGAGTGCGCTTTTAGCTTTTTTCGCGCGCTCGCGGGGAACTATATAAAAACCTGTCGCCTCGTTAAGGTCGCGAACGCTCGCGCCTGACAGTACATATATTACGCGGACTTGGGGAACGGGACCCGCGCGGGAGATCGACCTCGGGACGTCAGGGAGGATGAAGGGTGACTTTGCAGCGTCAGCCAGTTCTTCCTTTTCGTCTCTCTCTCTTTCTCTTCTCGTTTTTTCGGGAACAACGCACCCCTCGCCCCTCATCCAAGAGGAGACGCGCGCGTCTCTTTTGCCTAACGTCCATTACGCGCGAGCTTCCCGTCGCAGGTGACGCGTTATATATTTTTTTTTCATTCTTTTTTTTTTTGTCGTCGGTTAAACCTTTTTCTCTTCTTTCTTTCTTTCTTTTTTTCTCTCGTATATAGTCGAACTCCGAGACGGCGGTAGCAGCGGTTTCGAAAGCGGGCAAAGAATTTGACGGCGCGGCACTTAAAATTTAAATAAACACGGGCGGTTCGCCGGTTTCCATTTCGTAGGTGCGAAATTTTCATGAAGAGAAAATTCAAAAGCGCCGCGGCGTACTCCACCCAAGACATCGTCCCAGTTCCTCTTTATTTGTTTCTCTTTAGGTTACTTATTCATGTATATACATCTTGTGTTTGAATACATAGAAGCAGCCTCTGGCCCGATTACATTTTTAACGCGGAATTAACGGATCCGCAGCGCGCGAAATTATTCATGCCGCACACATACAAAATGGCCAGCAGAAGCTATACAGACGACAAAAAATGCAGATACACGAGTTTCTACACACGCACACGTATACAACACACAACACACGAAATAAAAAAAAAAAAAGGCGAGAGGGAGCGGAGAGAAAGAAGCCGAAACCGCATTCACCGCCGAGTCGTAAATCAATTGAACGGCCAAAAATTCCTGGGGGTGCTTCGCGTGATCATTATCCGCGGCCACCAGGACGGAGTGAAGAATAAAAAGAAGTTCGAGGAGCAGAGAGAATCCCGGCTCCCGCATCAATTAAATAGCGATATATTCGAATGAAGACGCCGGCGAATTTCTCGCGCGCGCCCGACACCTCCGGACGGTCTGTACGTACAACAACGGGAGCTAGAAAGAGAAGGAGAGAAAAAAAGCGAAGGAACAGAAGGAGGAGGAAGCGCACGGGGGAAGCCTCGTATCAATGAAATAGACAGTGACGGTTCATTATTCATTCAATACAATGGACGTATATCATTCTCACGGAAACGTACGGTTGCATGCACCGACGCGACATGCCGCATTCACGCGCGCGCGCACACACACACACACACACACACACACACACACACGTGCAGGCCGGTATGCATGTGTGCGATACACTCGCACTCGGATCATGAGGATAAAGAGAGCTGGAGGAGTGAACAGGAAGAGAGACGCAGAAACGAAGTAACGTGCGGAGGGAGGGAGCAAAGGAATAGTGGTATAAATAGAAAAATAGAGGAAGATGATGATGCACGATAAAATTATTTAATGCCACTTTCAAGGTCCTACATCGTTAATGTATAAATTTGCGAAGATGGAATAGTGAGGAACTCATCTGTGGGTCAAACAGATGCACGATTATAGGTGTACATTAATTACTTTATAAATTTAATCAATCAAGTCGTACAAAGATATGGATGTTTATAATGTGTATGTATTCTATTTATAATTAAAAATTTTTTTTTGCTTTTTTAAGTTTAAATTGACTTAATTTTATGTAGGAAGGATGTAAATGCATCCAGGGACAATTGATTCGTTTGGAACTTGTCACAGGAATGGCAACTTCGCTCAAAGAATCACATGTGTAAAATAAAAAAAAAATAAAAAAAACGAAAGAAAATTGTATTTTTTGTACATGCGATTTTTTAGATGTCGTTGCCATTTTTGGTCACATTCCAAACAATCAATTATTGCTGGGTTTCCATGAAAGTCAATTGTACAAATTTTTAATTTTTTTTTACAAAAAGTAAACAATAGGAGAGTTATAATAATAAATGTTTGTTCAAAAAAGTTCCAATTATAAGAATAAAAATAAAGATTATTGACAATTTTTTTATACTGGAGCTAATATAATTGGACTAATTAAACTAATTAGGGCGAATCAAGTAGTATTTTAACAAGAAAAATCAAAGCTATCACAAGCCATTAAAAACCTGGAGTAGGTGTATTTACAAAGGTCAATTAGTAATAAATAAGCTAAAATTTTTTTTTTTTATTAAAATAAGCTAAAATAATCAGCAGATTAAAATAAAAATTCAGAGCCGGTAAAAGCTCAATCCAATGGTAAATATTTATAAAATATTATATCTGAACCGCTCTCAAGAAAGAAAACGAAAGAACGAAGAGTATATCACAGAAGGGAAGACCAAGAAGACTATACAGCGATCGGGGAAAAAATATATATATTCAGAGGAGAGCGCGAAAGTATAGAAATACAAACACGGCGCTAATGCAAGTGACAATGGAAAAAGTGCATATTTTAGAGAGCGAGCGAGACAGACCCCAAAGCACGTACAACTCAAAGAGAGGCATGGGCGGAAGGAGGAGAAAAGGAAAGCTAACCGACGTGTATATATATGTATGTGCTGTATTTATAGTACCACATGCATGGAGACTCGTGCGTGTGTGCATGTGCATGCATGTGCATGTGTATGTGCGCATGTGCATGATGTATGCATGTATGTATGTGTACGTGTACATATGGGTGTTTACGTGTGTGCATATGGGTGTGCGAACGATAGCACGGTGTCTAATTTGATGAGATAAGTAGTACGAGCGAGCTTTGTGTCGTCGCGGCAGTAGCTGGCGATTGGCGCTGAATGAACCGAGCGTCATTAGTTCGTAGACGCTGTCAATGGGACGACGAGCGCGTTTGCGGGACGTCCATTAGCCCGTCACGTCGCTCGTCCTGCTCCCGGCCGCCGACGAGCTTCTCTTGTGCGATAATCTAGCGATAATGAGCGCTTGTTACGTTTCTCTCCCTATCCCCGTCTCACTCGTTTGCTGGCCAGCGAGAATGCGAGCCTCGAAATGTCAGCCGCGCGTCGCGGAGGATGTACATAGGTTTTCGTCGCTGGCGCGTGCGATTCGTTCGACGCGCCCGCGCAGCATCCGTGAGATATGCGCGCGGTCCATAGTCGGCCGGGCGCTAACGCGTCGCTTCCGAGGGCCGCAAATGCCCGGATATTGGACAGGAAACCGCGGAATGCTTCTAGCGGGACCCTCACCGACTGCGGGGCGATCCGAGCGGCCCCGGGATTTATCCTCTCTCTCTCTCTCTCTCTCTCTTGTAGGTCTTGCCTGAATGTATGTATATAAGGTAGCGGCAGGCAGACGGGGAGGTGACGCGTCGGGGAATACATAAACGCTCGGCCGGTTCAATGAAGCAATTTCGTCGTGGCTCATTTTCTAACCGGCTATCGGCCCCGGAGTATGTGCCGACTATAATCACAGTAGGCGATTGTGAAAAGTTTCAGGTTTGATATCGGATGCGTGTCCGGTGGATTAAGTGATTTTCCTTGTTGCTCGCTCATGAGGTGCACTGAGAAAAAAAATTTAGTTGGATTAATGATTCGCGCTGTTAAATACTTACCAACCGAAAAAAAGCTGTTAATTCAACAATTCCACTGTTAATCTAATAATTACACTGTTGGTTTAATAGCGTCACTATTAATTTAACAGCGTAGAGCTTATTTTGACTTCTGTTTTTTTTTGTTTTTTTTTTTTTTTGTTATCTTAACGATACTTCTGTTCAATCAAAATTGACGCTGTTAAAATAAAAATTTTTTCTGTTGGAAGTATTTAACAGCGCGAAACGTTGATCCAATTAAATTTTTTTCTCGGTGTGAGATCGGTGTATGGGTTGGTGAAGATTTTCTTCGATTATTTATTTATACTACGCCGGTTTCGGACTTTAAATAGGAATTAGGCAACTTTATCATAATATTTGGACATTAGGGAATATACTGATGATGTTACACCGACCACATTGCACAAGAAAACTCGAAGCTATTTCCACCTCGTTCCACCTCGTTCTTTGAAATAACAATGGCTATAACATCATCTGAAATTTGCGTAGTTTTCCATAAAAACTAATAATACTCGTCCGAACCCTGCGAAAGAAGTCTATTTACGCAGCATCCAGCGTCTATTAAAAGTGCAGCTTCCGCTCGCGATATCAAAAGGCACTTTTCCCTGCAAAGAAACCGGGAGTAGATATCTTCCCTCCTCCTTGCACCGAGAGAAGAACGAACTCCTCCAGAAATGAAACCCGGAAAGAGCGAGAAACATCGCGCCCCAATAAAATAAAAAAAAAAAAAAAAAAAAGAAGAAGAAGCCGGGGAAGGTCGAAACAGAGGCGTGCATTACAAACGGCATCTGTTTTGTATTACGCGAGAAAGGCGGGGGCACCTCGTGATTTAGTACTGAATTAATTTCTTTCAAGAGGCGCGCGTGCCGCGTCCGCGGGACAATGGCGAACTTTCTTCTTCGGACGGTCAGCAGCCCCTGCGATGCGATGTGACGTCAGAGGGGGGGTGGAAGGAAGGGAGGGTCGCGCAGCCGCGACCTGATGAGATGCGCGGTCATGAAGCACTTGCGAATTTCCGCGGCTCCCTACTTCGGACGCGTCCCATATTGTACGTATATATACTCGGACGATGCGCCCCACGACGGCGCGTCGCGTACTTTTCCCTCCACTTTTGTTGCCCCCGCGACGCTCTATTTTAGTGAGGCGAGAGGGAGCAAGACAACGGGGAAACTTTATGGCCGCCGCGAGTTTCTCGTATACAATGGGAAAGTCAACTTCCACGGCTAGGCGAGAGCTGCTTCTTTATATTAATACTTCCGAGATGAGAAAATCATTATTCGCCGCTTGGGTGAGGGGTCCGTCTTTATTTTATTTTTTTTTTTATTTTTTGTGAGGAGCTTTCTACGTACGAACATTTATTTTAGTTTCGGGATGGATGAATGTGGAATTGGGTCAGGATTCGCTAACTTTTTAAATTTCAGCGGGAGTTTCTTTAAGTTGAGGTTACTTGGCGACGTTTGTCGTTGTTCAAGAATTGGTGCTGATTTCAAAATGTATTATCAAGGACATTTTGTAATTCAAAAGGAACCTAAATAAAGTACTTTGTGAGTTCAACCCTTGTAGAAAAAACTATTATCAAGTCGAAAAACTCGTAGTTTAATTACAGTTCGGACGAAAAATTTGATAGTTAAGCTGTATTAACGATTCCTATAAGTTATAGTTTTTTTTTCCCAGGGAACGCGTAATTTTATATAAAAAAATTAAATTCCACGAAGGAAAATGTATTTTAAATCCTAAACGCGAAAGTAGCAATGAATCGTAAAAATGCAAATAATACTTTAAAGTATCAATTTTATGTCACACCAGAAGTCGCCTCAATTTCAAATAAGTAGACTAATTATTATCTAATCAGACAGTTCGACTTATACTACTTTAAATTTAATAAATAAATAATTCGTTTATTTATTTATTAAATTTAAAGTAATTCTTTTATTTATTTATTAAGTTTAAAGTAATTCTTTTATTTCTTTATTAAATTTAAAGTAGTACAAGTCAATCTGTCTGATTAGATAATAATTAGTCTACTTATTTGAAATTGAGACGACTTCTGGTGTGACATAAAATTGACATTTCAAAGTATTATTTGCATTTTTACGATTCATTATTCATTATCTCACTGAAATATAAATACCCTATATTAAAAATCATATCATTATTATCTAAAATTAAATACTTTCAATTTTGATCTTTAACACTTTTAAATAAGTAGACTAACTCAAGAATCCGTCAGACGTTTCGACTCTCAGTTTCATTTTTCCTTAAACATACGTAAAGTAAGTAATAGATTATTTAATTAAAAAATTATTTAATTATTTAATTAAAAAATTATTTAATTATTTAATTAAAAAATTATTTCCTATTCCCTATTAATTCCCTAATTCCCTCCATTCTGAGAACAAGTGATTTTCCTACACACACAATCACCTCCATTAAACGTCAATTGAGCAAGTAGTAGAAGAAAAAAAAACCTTACGTACACACTCAGCAGAGAAGTCAAAACCACCGTCAACTTATTAGCAGCTCGTAGCAAAGGAAACATTTCGTAAAGCTTACCTGCAACAGAAAAAGCAAAGTAAACCACGTAAATAGGCGTCGAGTAAACTCCTCCTGCGGCTCGCCGTCAAAAGTACACACTTAAAGGCCCTCTAATTGCAACGCGGCGCATTTCCAAGTACAATTAGTCCGCGACAAAAGGTTAAAACCCCGGTGGACCGTAGGACCGAGGCTCCACCTCCGCTCGACCGGTAATAACCCTCGTCATCGGTTTCGTAGCCGGAGCCGTTCCTCCGCGTGTTTGCCAAGGCGGACCGCCGGTAATGGAGGCTCGCCGATGCGCCTCCAGAATCAATACCAAGAAAATCAGGGACAATATTTGAGCGTCGTGGACGCGTATTATTTTAACCTCCCACCCCCTTCCCTCCCCCCGCCTCCCCCTTTACTTTTGTGCCGCTGTGCGCGTAGGCATTATCCGCGAGAGGCCCGTTTTACGACGCCAGCCTCGTATTTGCGAATAACAGTTTGAATGAATGCCTAGGCTCGCAATCGGGACACTCGGACTTCTTTTGTTATTGTTATGGCTGCGTTTGTTTATGGCTTGGGGGTGCGTTTTTTTTTGTGTCAACGACGATTGTGGGTTTGACGGGAGGGAAACTTAAAGCGTCGCTCTTGCGACAGCGGAAAAGTGATTGCCGAGCTTTTGAGATTTTTTTTCTTGCGATGGGAAGAGTAGACACTGCACGCCTCGTTTCACCGCGACGTAGATTTTTGTGCTACTTAAATATTGTAAGATTCAAGTAGGGATACGTACATCGGTACGCAGAATTACTTTTTTTTTGTAAGAAGATATACATTGGAAAAAAAATGAGTAAATTCAAGAAAATCTTTGTTTAAGTAGTGCCAAGTAAATGGTTTCATTGAATTGAATAAATCTTTTTGTAAAAACTGCTAAATAAAGTTACTTCAATGAAATATTTAGTTGATTCTACAATGTATTTAGTTAATTCAGTGAAACCATTTACTTGGCACTACTTAAACAAAGATTTTCTGGAATTTACTAATTTTTTTTTCAGTGATATGAATTGGTGTCTTAAATTGTTGCATTCTAAGAAGGTTTTACTGAAGGTAGTTTCTTAATGGTATCTCATAATATGAGAACATTATATTTATATAATATTTAAATTCATCGTTTTTTCGAATATTCTTATTATTTGTTCTTCAGGTAATTAATATCAAAAGTGAATTAATTAAATGATGCTTTAAGGTTTCGTTTATTTTTAACTATAATAATTTTATTTATTCAGAAGTACATTCATTTTGGGTAAACAATAAATATTTAATTTTAATTTCAATGTAACATCATAAAAGAAAAATACGTACGAGGCAGTCATACAAAATGTAAAGCAATACAAATATCTATAATTAAAATAAATAAATTTCATATTAAATTTTATTCAATATTGCTATGGGTTCATAAAAAAACAAATATCAACTGGCAGTGAAAGAATGCAAAATGTATACATCACACACTTTTTTTTTCATCATTTCAACAGTCATTTACCAGAAAAATTTTGTTTAATCAAAAATTGACTTCGCGCTGTAATATGAACGAAAAAAAATGACCGTAAAATTACACAAGCTAATCTTCTCCCTCCCAAATATAAAATAAAACCAGAAAAAAGCCCCCCCCCCCCTCCCGCGGACATCTAAAAAGACGCGACTCAATTTAAAATTAGATTTCTTTAAAGGCCAATATATACCGTACAGAAAGAAAAACAAAATTAAAACCCAGGCAATTTTCCTGCGGCAAAGCCCAGGCCTCCTAAAAGCGTGTCGCCTCCGCTGGAACCTGGAAATAAGCCATCGGCGCGGAGTCTCCCGCCGCATAGTCGCTCGGGGAGTTATACAGACGCTCGCGCGAGGCTATAAAATTCATCGGGGTATTGGTCTCAGGCGCGCTCGGATCGAAGGCAGGCACTGCTCCAGTCTCTTCGCAGCGAAGAGAGAAGGAGAGAAGGAGAACGAGATGCGAGTATCCCGCGGTCCGTCTCCGATGCCGGAATATCAATCGGCGGGTACACGAGAGTCGCGCGAGTCATCGCTCGGCGCGCTTACGATTCGCGCACCCACGCCATACACTGAGAAAAAAGTCAAAAGTAAATTTAACTATACACCCTAGTAAACCGGAATATAGTTAATTTTACCAGAA
>JAWWEN010043077.1:0-12682 GCA_035582955.1 Sycophila texana
AGAATCAGCGAGTTGAACGCAGTTTGCCCCAGTGCGCCCCACTAGATACGACACCGCACACCGAAGCCACCTTAAAAAAGGAAATAAGTAAGCGCCATCGGCTGTCCTCAACTTACGGCCGCGTCGAGGAAAGCGAGCCGAGAGCGTGGCCCCTAATGGCCGGGCACTTCTCGCCATAAGCCGAGCGCTAATTGATATCCCCGATGCAATCAAGTGTTTGGTTTTCGAGCGTATTTACAGAGGCTGCGGCTGACACGGCTAAGGTGCACCGCCGAGGGGAGGAGACCCGGTGTGTCGTCCGCTCCTCGGATTTCATCCCCGCGACACGGAGTGCTCCAGTTTTCCGGAGAGTGTTTGCTCTTACACGAGATCCTGGGGGCGAGCGTGAAGTACTGCATTCATTTTGAGCCTTAGTGCCAGTCGGTGTTAGTGACGCAAAGTGTACCCCGTGATTTTATTTTTTATTTTTTTTTATCTTTATTTTTAGAATGAATACGAGTGCGGGAAGGAGAGTTGCGCAATTATCATTATCATTACTAAAAATGACAAATTTTGGTCAAAGTAATAATGAAAAAACAGTCAAAAGTGTGATTAAAGGATACTCTTGATTAAAGGAAGAATATAATCGTGGATTTTTAAATTTAAAGAAAAAATATATACTTACCATCTCTTTTCATGTTGACTTGTAAACACTTGGCGAACCGACACGCCTGACACTGGTTCCTGCGAGAAACGTCTACTACGCATTGGCCGTTTTCTTTGCAGACGTAGTCCAAATTTCTATGAAAGAAAATTAACAATTAATGAAAAAAATTATCATAAATAAATTAAAATTATATCGTAAATTAATAAAGACATTACACCGACGCACTGAATTACTTTTGTATTTAACGAATTACGAATACGTAATATAACTAATTACAACATCTCTCACTACTTAGGAGAGTATCAGATCTCCGGATCACGGATTTTGTTGAAACTTTGAGGACTGTTTTCTTATATGAAAATATGAAGAAAGCCAGATTATTAGGGTCTAACGCTCAAAATTTTCGGCACAGTAGCCTCCTAAAGTTATTTTTCTCTAAAACGTTGTATTTCATTATTTGACGATAAGTCTGCTCCCATAAGGCCTAGAGAGTCATTCAAAAAATCAATCGAAAGAAGACAGAACGACCAACAATTTGAGAGGTTTTGTGTTAAAAATCTTTGTTGGTTCAAAAATTATGTACAGTTGAACACGAGTGTAGAAAACTATACAATATTTGAGTGTAAAGCAATACCACGTTATTTTTTATACTCATATTTAACTGTACATAATTTTTGAACCAACAAAGATTTTTTAACATAAAACCTCTGAAATTTTTGGTCGTTCTGTCTTCTTTCGATTGATTTTTTATTTGAGTGACTCTCTAGGCCTTCTGGGAGCCGACTTATCGTCAAATAATGAAATACAACGTTTTAGAGAAAAATAACTTTAGGAGGCTACTGTGCCGAAAATTTTGAGCGTTAGACCCTAATAATCTGGCTTTCTTCATATTTTCATATAAGAAAACAGTCCTCAAAGTTTCAACAAAATCCGTGATCCGGAGGTCTGATACTCTCCTATAGTCAGTGCAAAGAAGGTATAGTCTTTAATAAAGTGCAGCCGAACAAGCGGCAAGAAGATCAATTGGAGTTGATGAAAAAATTATTTGAAGATTCGAATTGTTAATAATTAATGGAACTATGAGTGAGTAATTAATGGAGGATGTATTACCTGGCATACCTGCGGATTGACCTCTTAAAGAATCCACGACATCCGTCGCAGCTGGGCACGCCGTAGTGCTTTCCCGAAGCTTTGTCTCCGCATACCTTACACAAGGTCTCCCCTCGGCCATTTTCTTCCATTATTTGCTGTACTTACGCAGCTCTTCGTAATTCTTGTTTATTCCCTTTACTTACAATCAATTGATGCTTCAATTTCTGCAAATAAAAGCTAATATATGCTTACTGTCATTTCTTGTAAAAATTATAGTTATGCTTTACGTAAAAATGATTACGATTTTAAATGGAGTTTCACCGCAATTTTTACGCGAATATTTTCTCAGTGTATCATTGTTAACGACGGATTGGAAATCTGCTTTTTAAATTAGTGTACTTTTTTGCTTTGCAGCAAGTGGTATAACTGTTAACGATGATCAGTTTTTTAAAATTCCAACTTTTTTACAGTATAATAAAAATTCTTCATAATTCTAATATCATATATAAAAAGAGATTTTTTGGTTTAAAAAATAAACAAAATACTTGTATAAAATAATCAAAATTTTTTTTAGACCAAACTATTATTTGCAAATAAGCCCAAAAAGTAAAGTCGATATCCGCACACCTAAATTTTTCAAAGTCCCACTCTGAAATTCAGTCTATATTACCATATTATTGCTAATATACCTAGACCATAAAAAAGTCATAACGTTAGTCCGGTGCTGATTAAATTTTCATTCAAGGATTATTACGAGTTGTAACTCACGCCCAACTCCTACAGTCGCCACCGCAGGCTTCGAACATGTAGGGCTGTCTTTTTTAGCGTTAAAAAACTATGCGGCGAGCGCAAAACGTCAAATACACGAGTTCGCGGGGCCGACGGCGTCGATAACTTCGCAACTGGTAATCAGACGCCATTTTGAGGGCGCGCTCGGCTTCTATTATGCATCTCTGTGTAAGCGTGACCTGCGCGGCTCTTATATGGACGATTGCTTCTAAAAATTGTCGGAAATCAAGATATTGTATTTAAATATGTTTTTTTTAATATTTGGCTATTTCTTGCTAAATCTGGAGTAAATATTTAAGAATTTGAGCGAGGTACACTGATAAGGACACTACGAGAGCTTTTCTATAAAAATTACGGTGAAGGATTCTCTAAGAATTGCGTGAGAAAAGGTAAAAACCACTATAATTTTTATCAGAATCTTGAACGGTTATCGAATTCTGCAATCTTTTAAGAAAAGCTTTGTCATTCCGAAAAAGATCAGTGATTTTTACAAGAAAAGCTCTGTCGTTCTCAAAATGCTCTGCGATTACAAGAAAAGCTTCGCTAAATTGTACTTTCAGCCATCCCTCGATTATTTTATTTCTTCATTTAATTTTTATTTGAAGCTTCACTGCAACTTTTACTGGAAAATTCTCTCCATTGGTAAATAACCAATGATAAAATAATCTATCATCACAAAATAATTAAAACAAAGCATTAAATTTATCTTCAAGGCAAGGTGATTAAAAAATGATGCTTCAGAAATATAAGAAAAAATGTTCATACTTTTCACTAACAGCAACGTCTATTCAAAGTTCCGCATAAAAGATTAATAGCAAAAATGAAAATTATTTAAAAAATTAATAGTATATTATGCTACTAGGGAAATAAAGAAAGAATGGTCCTAAATCGTATGGAAATTATCACCCGACTCGGCTTCGCCTCGGGTGATACACATATGGTTTCAGGCATTCTTTCTTTTTTTCCGTAGTGGATATACGATTTTTTTACATCCCCACGCCAAAATGGCTATTTGTTCGTTTCCGCGCCGGGGTAAAAATAAGCACTTTTGGCGATGGTATGTAAAAAAATGTATTTTGTAGACAATTGTCAAATTAAAATTTTATTAAACTCTACATGATTCAATCCCAGGCGGAAATCATCTTCCATAATAAAAGTTTAAAAAAGTTTATAAACGTCGGATTTTAGATTGTAAATAACAATTTATAAAAGTTTAAAACTTCTATAAATAGTTATAAACTTTTATTTGTTTTTTTTTGGTTCGCAGACGAAAATTATCTTCTAAAATCTTTAAAATGATAGTTTAAAAAAGTTTATAACTGATATGAACATATTATAAAGTCAATATTTGAGATTTATAAAAGTTTAAAACTTTTATAAATACTTTTAAATAGTTATAAATAGTTATAAATGATTACAAATAGTTATAAAAAGTTATGCACTTTTGTACATTTTTTAGCTTAATATAAATATTTTAGTGTCTATGCATCGCAGCCCGAAAAAGCAAATAAGAGTTAATAACTCTAATAAACTTTTTTACAGTACTCGGTGCCTAAAACGCGCACTTTACGCACTCCTAACCTCAAAATGCCAACTTTGAACGGCGCTTTTCAGCACTCGTACTATACAATATCGTACAAGACTTGTGCGATAATTGATTGTTTAACCCGAGCGACATTTTACACTCGCTTCGCTTGTGCGAAAACCATCGCACGTGTTGTAACATACCCCGCGTTCAAACTCGAACTTCTGCTGACCCATTAAAGAAAAATTCCGTAAACAGATTTGATGAGAAACTTCACGGCGCTTTCTCACTCCACGGACTATTTTAGCTGATAATAACAAAAAAAAACTATTGATAACTTTTATAAACTATTATTACTAGTCCAAAATCCGACACTTATAAACAGTTAAAAAGTTTTTTTTTTAAATTATAAAAAATGATACACTATTATTAATAATTATTTGATAAATATTATTTCCGCCTGGGATTAAACCGCGACAATCAAGCTCATCACCATTTTTGTCACACTAATTCATATATTTTTTTCCCTATAAGCTATTAGGCAACAAAAGACTATGGGAAAACGAGGCTGATTTCGTACCCGGCTGAGTCGGCAAGGGACGCGGTCGAAGTCACCGAGCGTACACCGAAAGGATAGCCGCGCGCGTTCGGCGAGGTCGGCGATTTTCTCCGCCGTCGTCGCTATATACCCTTCCGCGAAACCTGGAATTAACTTGCCGCGGGGGCCAGTCTAGCGCTTTGCATACTGCATGAGGCGACGAAGAGTCCCGAGGGGTCGCTACACATTGCCCCGGCCGCTTTTTCGCGCGGCCACGAACTTCTCCTTGGATCCTGTTCTGAAGCTCTCTCTGAAGCTTTCTAATTTTTTTCCAAAAAAGCTCCGCAAATTTTATGTGAAAAGTTTTTTTACAAAAATAGATGTGCAATTATTCTGGAAAAAGTTCAGCATTTTTTTCGGAAAAGCTCTGTACTTTTATGAAAAAGCTCCGACAATTTTACAAGACAATCCTCGTAATTTTTATAGAACTTTCATTGTAAAAATTACAAAGTTTAGTCAACGGTTTAAGATTCAGATAAAAATTAGAATAATTTCTCCTTAAAAATTTTTAGATCTTGCAAAGCGTCCACTTATAAAGTCGAAAAAAAAAAATGAAATTTTAATTTGAATTCGATGAACATCCTTTTTTTTACAGTTAACAAAGTAAATTTCAAATACTATGAGAATTAGAATTTTATTGATTTTCACTTTTGAAAAGTGCTTGTAAAGTGCAGGTATCAACGCGTGAGGAGTTAACTTAGCATAACAAGTAAGCACGGACAAGTTATAAATTGTCCAGCTAATGAACGCTGTGCTATGTAATTATTTAATTTCTTATGTCAAAGGGTATAACAAAACCTTGTGTCGTTGTTGTTACACAAAGTAAGAATTCGCGCTTCTGGTCGTCGTCATTAATCATTTTAATGTCTTGCTCGGATTTACCCGCGAAAAAAGCTCTTTTTAAAATCCAGTAATCCAACTACCGCAATAAAGTACTCATTTTTCAATTGATGCACTTCTGACATAACTGCAACAATACGACTAATTAAAAACAAAGAACTCAGACTGACCTGCCAACAACTTGATTTCCACCTATTTTCAAAGTCGAGTTATTTAAAATACATTTTATGAAAAAAAAGTAATTAAAACGGCCACGTTTCACATCATCAACCACCAAACCACAAATAACCTTCTCAAACTCGAGCATATCCCTCGTCCGCGTACATATCTCAGACCACCAGACCACAATCGATAACCTGCTAAATATCGCACTTTTTACAATAACTCGGCACCGCAGGAAAAAAAAAGCTTCCTCTCGCATA
The DNA here is from genome assembly GCA_035582955.1 of Sycophila texana. Classification (NCBI taxonomy): domain Eukaryota; kingdom Metazoa; phylum Arthropoda; class Insecta; order Hymenoptera; family Eurytomidae; genus Sycophila; species Sycophila texana. The sequence continues at coordinate 5,913 of JAWWEN010043077.1, forward strand.
AAAAGTAACCGCGATCACCGGTCGGTCAATTTCGTTAAGCGCGTGACCCCGCGGAAATTTTCGTCCGTACCGCGCGGTAAACCGAGGCATCCCCTACCCCAGGGTCGCGCTCCTCCTCCTCCTCGGGGATCTCGCCTCCTCCCCGCCGCGTCAGGAACGGGCAGCGTGCGAATCGCTCTCCGGCTTCTTGGCCTCGCGCGGCCCCCTCTTCCCGATCGCCGCGAAGGGCGGAGGCACGGCGGATCGCGCTACCGGCGGCGCAATGGGCGTGGGCGCGCAGGACGCCCGCGTCGCTCGGCCAGCGAGTTCGATCGCGAGAGGGTTGCGCGGCCAAGGAGCCAACGACGCTCGCTTATACCTTCCCCTCGTCGAGTGCTCGAATGAATGGGTTCGTTGTTTTACTCGATTCCGCGTTGACGGGAGAATTTTTTATTTTTTTTTAAGTTCAATGTGGAAACAACTTTGGACACATATTGTAGGTCACTATTAACATTTTCTATTACAATGTCTAAATCGGTCACTGCTATTCATAAATCATGTCGTATGGAACTGCAAGCTCTACCACAAACCTAGACTTAAGCTACTTAACAATAGGGGGCAAGACAGGGTTAAAATGACCAAAAGTTCGTTTTTTATTTTATTTCATATTTCGATAGCAAATTTCTTAAATAGCCAAATGTTGTATGTGTTCTGGGTTGTAAAATTTAATAGTAGAAGAAGGTAACATAAAAAAAGATTAGTTTAATTCGTAATTAAACAATTATTAAGTGAAAGTCTTTAAAGCATGTTTTCTTCGTTTTTAAATTTTCTAATTTGAAACACTTTTGCCGGACCGGATCAAGCTGAAAGAACAGACTTCTACAGTTATATTACAATCCACTTAAGCGGAGCAGATTTTTGAAAAAGTTTATTTAACTATTTTTTTTACTGATATTGTTAATAAAATATTAAATAAATTACTACTAAAGTATGAAATTTTTTACAGATTTCCATCCACTGTAAAATTTGCTTCGCTTAGATGGACTGCATATGTAATTCAACAACAGTTTCCACTTCCGATCAGTGCAAAATTCTTAATTTTAGAATTTAAAGTCCGTGGCAAGTATATTTGAGACCTTTAGTTTTTACGTAACCATTACTAAGGAAGTAATGAAAATATTTAAGTTTTGTAGAGTGCAAAACTTAGTTATAGCCTAATTCCAGTACTTATTACATTAAAAAAATTAGAAAATATATTAATATTAAAATATAAAATTTTGTTTTTTTTTTTAAATTTGTAGTAAAAAACCCTGGCTTGTCTCCTTAACTAAGAAGTCTAAATTTAATTTGCCATTAGATTTGCAATCAATCATAGTGGAGCCTAATCTCGTTGTATTCAAGTTTGTATTCGAATTCCTCGAAGAATGCAATTTATGTAATAGTGCAATGATATAAAAAACTAAATGTACATAATCTTTTCTTTTCGTAAAAACTCTGTATTTTAGCTTAATCAGTCTCTTAAGAGAGTTAAGAAAGCATTAATTAAAAAAACCGGCCACTGCATTTTAGAATTTCAAATAGCTAAAAATTTAGCAATAAGAGAAATCCATGAGATGTCACCGTGTTGATGTGTTTAAACAGCAAAACTCAAAAAAAAAAAAAAAAAAAAAATGAGTCCACAAAGCAGCGCATATTATTACAAAAGCCCCGAGTGCTGAGTAAAGAATAACAATTGGTAAATGACGCTCGCATTGAAAACTTAGCACCCCACAGATTTTGAGCGAGTTGCTTGCTCTTGAGCAAAGAGTGCACTCGAAGCGTCGACTAATGCGTGGCATTGGCGTCGATATGCCGTGTCGTGAGCAAAAATATTGTGACAAGTTGCCGACGCAGCCCGCGGGGCTCGATCGCATCTTTCCCGCTTCTACCCTCGTGGTTCTAGTACTCCCCCGGTCTATATGCAGGAAAATTGCTTCGGTATCCGCGACGGGGAAACTTTGATGTTGCTGCAAAAGTATTTTTACTTAGTTGATGTTACGTCCCTTATTATGTACAGAAACGTTTGCCTAAAGACTCACCTAAAGATGATGAATGCTTTTCTTAACTTCAGTAAGTATTTACACGGAGAGAAAAGATTTACTAAAAATTGCAATAGTCAATTTTAATGACTTCACAGACCGGCATTATTGTCAAAATTACAATATTTTTTCAAAAATTTTTATAAATTTAATATATTTTACTGTAATCTTAGTCTGCAAGGACATTAAAATTCAAATTAAATAATTATTTAGATAATTGAAACGATTATATTTTAAATACATTATATCAATAAACTAAAATAAACAGTTTTGCAAAATATTTATTAAAGCAGTAAACAATAAATTCGATATATTCATAAGTCCACTGACAATGGAATTATGCCTAAAAATGTCAAACAACTCGATGCATTCATACGAACAAAGGAAAAATAAAAGCAGACACCTCCACAAACCGTCATCTAATCAACCCGTGCATCTCATCTTACACCCCGTTCAAACCAATTAAATTGTCTGTCCTCTCCTCTCCATATCCTCTGCCCACTCTAAAACAATGATTCTGTACTTCTCCCCCTGACCTTAAATGCTTGATAGTCCCTAATAGGACGATAACGACTGCAAAGTGGCAGTGATTCCGCGACGCTGTTGACTCACGTGCGTCCCTTCGCGAAGGGGTGGAGGCGGGGGCGAAGGGATAGGGGGTCAGAGTCGCCACGGCACCGGTCATTATCCATATCGGCTGTGCAATTACGCGCTCGCCGAGTTACTTAAGCCCTGTTTGTCGAGGCCCGCGGGGCCCGCCGATGCGTGACGGCCTGCATATGTCACCCGCCACCTCCGCCCCTATCACCCCCACGAGGAGACCGATTCGCGACTCCGCTTTTCGACTTGAATTTATTATATCGTGTTTTTTTTCGGACACGTCGTCCCTCTCTCTTATTTTTGGATAGCGGTCGGATTTTTCACCGGTGCTCGCATGTTCTCGGCACTGCTGCGTCGATGTAATAATAGTGGGGAGGGTTGATTTTAACCTGGAAAGTATGCAGACTGCTTGATTAATTTTTCATTGGGGCGGAGACTTTGTACGAGTCGTTCGTGATTATGCCACTTAATATTATTTCTTTTTTTAGAAGAAGAAACCGAAAATTAATTTACTATAGTGTTAAGTTTTTAATGTATAAGAAGACGTAATAAAAGTTATTTTTTACTGTTTAAAAAATCATTTAAAAAATTAACTAACAAAGTTCCTTACTTTATTACCTGAACCTTTTTTCCTCTTAAAAAGTAGTCCTATACCACTTCCACCGAAAAATCATAACATCTCGTTATCTCTCGCTATTATCTTCAACTTCGCGACAGCCCCAAAAAAAGAAATAACCGCGTAGGTAATAATCATTACGCGTCAAGATCGTCGTTATCATCCCCAAAGAACAACAACAGACAATCCCAGTTAAACTTCCAAAGAAAACAATCAACAGTTGCTTCCTGAAAAAAAGTCGAATGTGACGGCCGATCGACGCTGATAAGCGTAACGAGCATAATTGTCTTACCACCCTCAAAAAAAAAAAAAAAAAAAAAACGGCAAGCGCGCGAAGTGGTCGAGGCTGCTATCGCGCCGATCGTGTTCCTCCGTGGAGAGAAAAAGGGAAAAAAAAGGGGGAGCACCTCGAGGACTAATGTCGATTCGATGACTTTCCAATAGTTTTGACAGGCGGCGGTCCGCAAGGTGTCACCGTAAAAAATGCAGTATGTAAATTTTTTGTCGGCGTCACGTCACACGTGCGGTTCCGCGAAGTAGCGGTGCCTCTGCGGGCAGAGAGGTGCTCCTCTTGGAGGCGCGAGAGCGAGATTAATGATAAAAAAATTTCGCTGGGATGCGGCGGCGCGGAAATGCGAGTTTGACGAGCCGGCCGCGCGCAATCGACGAGCGACAACTGTACCAAAAGTTCTGATGTATTCGGTATGCCCGGGGAGCGTGACGATTTTCTTTAGCACTGGAAATTAGTTTGGGCGCCTGACATTGAAAGATTGCGAAGGGAGTGGATCAACTTATGTTCTTTTTTTTTTGTTTGCGTAATTAAGTTTTTTTAAAAGTGTAAACATGGATAATAAAGTCGATGGGTATTTTTCGTCAATCTAATTGTAATAAATAGAATTGATATGATTTTTTAACGTATACTTTTTTGCGAAAATTACGGTAAAGATATTTGTAAAAATTCAGTGAAAAGAAAAAGGAACGGTTTCTAAAATTGCTTTTCAGAAAAATCATGGTAATTTAGAAAGTTAAATGTTGGACCTTTGGAGAAACTTTCCAATTTTTACAAGAAAAGCTCTGCCATTTTTACAAGAAAAGTATTTCGTGAATGTTCCCTTTAACTGATTAAGTATAGACTGCTGCATTTGATGACACAGTTTTTATCATTGTTTTTAAATTATTCAAACAACAATAGCTAAACGTGCGATCTCACCTCGCGAATTCCGCAGATCGGATAAGAAAACAAAGGGTGAGGCGATCGATGAAAAATCGAGTAAGCAAAACCTCGCTCGGGACTATTTCCGGAGTTGCTCGACCCGCACGCGACATATGCCGGCGGAAGCGGCGCTTTTGCCGCTTTAGCGGATCGCGTGCCCAGGAGGGGGGTATACCCGCGGTTTCCGTGTCCCGGCCACTTTGCCGCCACGGCCGCCCACTTACCGGCATTCTTCCGGCGATTCTCGTCGGCGCGTCTCAATTATGCATGGCGCGAGCCGCGGGATAGACTCGCGAGCGGAACCAATCGATGATCTTTGCGTGACTCCGGAATCAGCCGGACGAATGATTCCGGTAAGACAAGGGTTGTTTTGCCTTTACACACGCGTCGCTTTTCAATATGCGGTTTTAAGTATGATTTCTTTTCCAATGTGTTCGATGTTGTCGGCTCGCAATTTCCTCGTAATTTGGACAATTATATAGTTTTGTGCGTTTGTAGTACTCGATCGAAATATTAGGTGATTGTACATACACGAAACAAAGTCATGAAGCTTATTTCAAACATGTAACTGAAAATTAGTAAGTTAATATTATAATTTACATGTTTATAAACGTAACAATACTATGTCAAATTTAATAATCTTGCAGTATATGCAATATTTTTTTTTTATTATATTGAATCATTTTTATTTTATTTTATTTAATAAACGGGACATATTCCCTTGAGTATAAAAATACAAAAGAAATTCACAGTCGTAAGAAGCTAATATTAAACAAACTTTTCTAACGCGACGCATACATGAGCTTTTGAATGCGTCCAGTGACGTTTCAGACGTGTCATACTTCAGCAAATTCCAACAACGTCTAATCCTAAATACCGGAGAGTAAAAAAAAAGTAACCGTAAGACTACAATTTATCTCGTTTAGGGTCCTAAAGTGTCTAACAGCATAGTGACATGTTAACATCTTCAGTTATAAATTTAAATATGAACACCATATTTCTTACGTTGTGCAACGGTTTTATAGACGGCAGCCCAAAATGCTTGGCAAGACTCGAGTAATTATGACTTAGTCTGTCAAATGGAAAATTAAATTTAAATGCGAGATGTCTTAAAAACCTATGCTGAATAGTTCTCCATATATTGGACCAAATAACTAATATATGGAGATCATATCGTCGTTCCTAACGAAGAAAAACACATTTCATTTCTTCCCGTCGAAGAAAAGCACATTTCACTTTTTTCCGACGAAGAAAAGCACAATTCAAATCTGCCACGAAGAAAAGAACTTTCCGGAATTTTGCCGCGAAGAAAAGCACATTTGGGAATTTTCAAGTTTTTTTTTCACGGGAAATTCGCAAATGAGGTTGGATAGAACTAATGTTTTATATAGTGTAATGCTAGTACTAATCTTTTTAAAGTCTTTGGTATTTCTCATAATAAAACCAATTATCCTAGCCTCTTCACTTGTGCCCATTTGCACGTGCTTGTGAAATTTTAAGTCCTGACATAGCGTGACACCTAAATCTTTTACCTCACTCACTCTCTTTACCAATTTATTGTACAGTAGGTAATCAAAATTCAGAAATTTTCTAGTCTTTGCAAATGAAATTTTATAGTAAATTTGGAATCACATCGTGGAGAAGAAAGCTTGAATTCAAATTGTTAGGTACATAATCTTTTTTTAAGTAGAAAAAGAATAAAATTGTGAGTTTATTTTATAAGCAATCAGTTTTGTGATTAGCTGTAGATAACGAATAACATGTTTTATTAAACATTTGTACGGTTCACACGACCAAAGTACTTTTGAGCTGGTCGTCATTGATTAGATAACAAACAGAAGCTTAAGTGATAGTACAGCTGATAGATTACAGTTAGTTATTTGCTTATTTAATGTACTATCACATTTTTGTGAACAAGAGAAAAATGTTCAATGTTAAGAAAAAATTATTTTTCAAACGAAATAAACCGAATAAAAGATTATTTCTAATTTACTTCACATAGAATTATTACGGAGTAACCCTTTCATTAATTGCACAATTAATATTTTTATTATTTATATTAAATAAAAATAATTTTAATTATTTTTACAGTTTAGTATACAGGGTACATTGAATTTCTTCTAAAAATTTCGAAAACCTACCAAAACCAGCACCTCGACGCACAATCACCCAAAAATATCGCTCCAATATTTTGATTACTGACAACCACGTCAGAATCATAACACGTCAGTCAGTAGAGCCTCGCCCCCCGCAAACAGTCCCGAAAAAAAACAGGCATATATAT
>JAWWEN010043088.1:0-12681 GCA_035582955.1 Sycophila texana
TAGTGAAAAACCACTAAAAATTAGTGAATTTCACTAATATATAGTGGAATTCACTAATTCAACTTTAGAGAGTATATTTTACTATATCTTGTAAACTACGTAAGATGGTTAGTTTTACAATATCTGATTAGCATATTAAGCTATATATTATAGTATATTATAGCAGAAAATTTAGATTCTATTACTATACTCCTTTTTACTATACAATTTAGTGACATTTACAAGTAAAATTTTTCTCGGTGTATATCTTTTTTCAATGCACCGAGCGACTTCTCTCTGCTAAAGAGTATAGTAAAAGGCTGTTATAGGCGCCAATGCGAATTCGCCTCACGCACTCGCACCACTTTCATCAACTTACATACATACGTACACATTGGCGTGCACATTGTAAGTACCCGTACGCGGCGTTTTCTTCGTGGCAACGTCGAACAGGGACTCCTTTTTCCAGCCTTTTCTTCGCGGCACAAGCGCAGCCGCGCGCCGACACTCATACAGGCGTCGCTCGCTGCGAATCGCGTCAGAGCCTCGCAGCTCGCGTGTACGCGCGTGCGCTTGTGTGCACTCGCAATTTATCGAGGACGTTCCCCCTGTAAGTCAGGAGGGCTCGGGCACAGCCACTTGTGCAGGCGGCGGTCCGAGAACCGCTGGCCTGCGCGGGACAGTCTCTCACCTGTTGTCGATTCGTTGCACGAGGGGCCCCGACTTCGCCGACGCTTCTAGCTCGAACTATTATTCTCTGCGGGTTTTCGCGAAGTGCATTCGGTAGGCGAGTTTTAAACCTACTCTTTTTTTTTTCATTTCTGTTTGCAAGGTGATTTGTAATTTTTTTTTTTTTTTAATTTCCGACTTCTGCTGGAGAGACTATCAGGTATTATTTTAATATTATAAAGGTACTTTATTTAATTCTTAGTGTTCTTAGTTTGAGTACTACTAATAATTGATATTTGCGTGTATCTGTATTTCGTATTTTAATATTAAGGTAGATTATTTTTTTTTTATGTTGTCTGTCTACTATGTGAGAACTTCTGGGAAGTCATGTGTGCGTGTCTATTATTTCTTTCTTAGGCCGCATTAAAAGATTGTCTTTATAATGAATTAGTGATGAGTATTTTTATTTAAACCGTTATCAGAAAATTGATTAAAGTTTGAAGTTTCTCGTTTTTTCGAGAATTGCATTTGTTCATTAACATACGGATCGGAATTGTTTGAATATAAAAGAGCTCAGAGCAACATTTACATTTACATCCTTTTTACTGAAATAAAGAGTCTATCTAAACAAAATCCTTTTTCGTACATTAACTTGAGACATGTGCACAGTAAATTTTCGAGCCAGAGACGGTTGAACTTTAGCGCGTACTGAGAAAAAAAGGGCCTAGTACAATTAACTATTTTGTATAGTAAACTGAAATTTAACATTTCATAAATGATTGTAGTAATATAAAAACTATTATTTTTAGTCATTTTAATATAGTTACTAGTTTAGTTAGGATCAGTTAACATTACTAAATTTTTATTATCTCTAATTACTGTACATGTTTTACTAATGGAATTTTACATTGATTACTATATTGTTACAGTAAATAAAAAAAAATTTATTTCAAATTATATTTATCATATTGAATACTATGTTTTTAGTGTGTTGTACTATAATTTAGATGGTTATTTTTAATAAAAAATAATGTGCGCTCATTATTTCACAAAAAAAAAAAGAACTGGTGGATTTTAGTAAATTTTACTATACTTTTTTCTCAGTGCGTATATAATACAGCACCGGCGAGTCGGGCGCGTCACTGTCGGTTCGACTTTTTTCCCCATTGTGGATGTGAGTCGCGGGTGAAAATTGTGGCAAGGCCAAAGTCAGTCGCGCGCAGAGAGAGCCGTGCACCGGAGCAGGGAAGAAGCGAGCGACCCGTGCGAACGCTATTTCGCCGGCAGTGCGTACGTATTGTTTTCACTGTGCCATTAATTCACTAACCACCGACTACATTTCATTAATTAAAAAAGAGTTGTATCAATTTTCGGCTCTTATCTAATTTTTTATATACCTTATTATCTTACTTTCTACGTGTGGAGGGATACCTAAGGCTTTGATTTAAATTTCGTTCTAAAAATGCGGGTGATAAGTAATTTTTAAATATTGGATTATTTTACACGGTGAGAAAGATCTGCTAGTCTCTTCGAAAGGAAAATTTTATAGTGAAATTTACTACACTTATAGCAAAAATTACTATTAATTACACACAGATTACTAGTAAGCGACATATACTTACTTTTAATAGAAATTGCTATATTTTATATAAAAATTGCTATTTTACGTAGTATTTTTAAGTAAGATTATTGCTAAAATGATGTAAATGGTAGGCTTCACGTCTAGATCGAGTATAGTTTAGCAAATTTTATTAAACATTTTTCTCAGTGTATCATTGCAATCATGTCACAGACTGCTCATAAAGTCATTCTTACAAAATTTTTTAAAAATAAATTTCTGGTTTCCTTCAAACAATGCATAAGTCGTGTTATATACGAAAAATTGCAATAGTACCTATAGTAAACTTACAATGATATCTTACTAGAGGATTATCTAATTTACCAGCGATTATCTAATTTTCTTTTCTAATTTCGATAAGAAAATTTCTTCTGTTTTATTTTTTCCAAGTGGCTTAAATATTGAATTGAGATTATAATATTTCAAAATGTATTTTCATAATTTCTTATTCTGTCGCACACTTTATTGTTCTGTCGATCTTACTTTTTAGGTCCTTGCTTTACTTTGTCTTCATCTCAATTCTTCTATTGAATACAAATTTTTTTTTAAGTCCCGTATATTATGAGATTGTAACCGATATTTTTTCTGTACACAAATATCATTCATAAAAATTTTATATGAATGAAAAAAAAAATAGATTTTTTACTTCAAAACTTCACAAAATTATTTATTAATATCGCGTATGTCCATTTTTTGTCATCTATAAACAATTGAAACCTTCGCTGCTGTTGAAAGTCATAATCTACTTATAATAATCGTATAAAAATATTCTAAGAAAGTTGTAGGCTGCATAAACAAAAATGCTCGCAATTAATTTTTAAACCCTCATGATATACGATTTCCATTTTCCATTTTCACCGTAACGTTATCAGTTTCAATGAACTTAAATTCTGTAAAAAAATAATATAAAATTATATTATCACAAATACAGTTTGAGGCATCCATTTAATCGAAATCCCCATCGAAGCCGCTGCAACCACGAGCAGCCCGAGCAGCGCCGTGCGAAAGTGAAAAAGAGCGAGAGTGAGCACGGAGAGTCCCAGTCGGTCGCAGCATAAGAAATAACAAAAAAAAAAGTAAAGAACGAAGGGAAACGAAGACTCGAAGGAGCGAAGGAAGGAAGGGTCGAGGGGGAGGGAAGCCGCGACTAGACAGTAGACGCTTCGAGAATTTGACAGCGCTGCTCGGCGGAACAGCTCGCATATACACGCCGCGCGATAGGATCTGCTCCCTCGGCCGTGTGCGTGCGAGCGCGAAAGTCACGTGACTGTACATATGGCCCGAGCGAGCTCACTCGCCAGTTCTCCTGATCCGCAGCCCTCGGCCCCTCATTTTGCCTTCTCGCGCTCTCGCCTATTCCACCTCTGCGCCCAGGCGCGCTCTTCGACTTCTTTCCCCCTGCACCTATAAGCGACCTTCGCGCGCAGCCCGACCTTCCCTCGCGCCTGGCAACTGTCCTTGCGCGCCGCCGATCCGCGCCGATTTCCGCGCGCGAGCTTGCGGACTTAGGCTCGTTATACTACACCGAGAGAATTTTCTCGTACACTGACTAGGAGAGTACCAGACCTCCGGATCGCGGAATTTCTTGAAACTTTGACGGCTGATTTCTTGTATGAAAAATGGCCTTTTTCTCCGTCGTTGATGCATAAAATATTGTTCGATACACGTGTGAAAATTGATTCTCGGAGTCGTGTGATTATCACCCTCGCTGCGCTAAACTCACACTCTTCCGAGAATCAACATTATGACCACACATTATTTTTTTACTAAAAATAACCCTCTAAATTATAGTATAACACAGTAAAAATATAGTATTCAATACGACAACAATTATTTAAAATAATTTTTGTTTTTTTGTTTATTATATAACCATACAGTACTCAATACTAAAACCCCATTAGTAAAAATTGTACAGTAAAGATCAAGTAATAAAAATTTAGCAAAGTGCACTATACTAAAATGACTAAAAATAATAATTTATCTTACTATAATCATTTTGTAAGAAATGTTATTAAAAAATAGTTATGCATACTATAATCATTATTAAGGTATCTCATAGTTTTACTATACACTGAAAAATATAATAGAGGAAGGTTTTCAATAAATTTAGTGAGATGGGGACAGACCTGGCCAGCCAAGAAAATTACTGTAAACTTTGTAAAGATTACAATTTTTATAGTAAAATTTGCCACAATTGTAGCAAATTTTACTATAAAATTTATAGCAATTTTTCCAAAACTTATAGTAATTTGCTTTGCTTGCAAAGTCTGTCCCTATCTCAAAAAAATTGATTGTAAACTTTCTCCTATTATTTTTTTTTTCAGTGTACAGAACAGTTAATTGTACTAAGCCCTTTTATCTCAGTGCGAATAAATGCTCGTCGATCTGATCTAAACTGTCCTCCAGAGCAATGTATATTTATACGGCTCGATGCTGCAGTTTCTCCGCACGCGAAAGATCGGGCCGAGATCGGGCACATTTGCCTTTGAGCGCGCGCTTGCGAAATTTCAGTAGTGTAAGTCCCGACACGAGCTGGCCTTGATCGCGGCGCTCATAAATAAATCATATCGCTCTTGCGCGCGCTTGCGCTTAATTTCCAGGCGGAAAATCGCCGGGCGATCGCGACACGCGAAAAAATCGAGCGAAGAGAGTCTCGCTCTCTCGACGGCCTTTGGATTTCTGCACATTGGGCCACGGGAGAATGAAGAAGAGAAAGAGAGACGGCGAGGAGCGGCAATAAAAAGAGGCGCGCGCGCCGGAGAAACGAAAAAAATGCCGCGACAGCCGAGGAGGGAGCGACGAACGAGAGGGAAGGAAAAAGCGCCGACTCCTCTCTCTTTCTTTCTCTCTTTTTCTCTCTCTCTTTCTCTCTCTCTCTCTTTCTCGCGTGGGTAGGTCTATAGTATACGCTCCCGCGGCGGCACCATCGCAGCGTCCTTCCCTCTCTCTCACTCCCGCTTCGCCTTAACCTTAGGTGTCCTCCCCTTCTCCTCCTCCCCCGCCGCTCACTCTCTCTCACTCTCGTTTTCGCGGAGGAGTGCGCGCGCGCGCGAGCCAAGAGCCCGGCCAGTCTCTCTCGGCGCCGCCGCTGTCTCCTCTCTCCGCCGGCCCCGGCGGGACGATCTGTCCTCTCCTTCGCCAGGTCCGCGGCTTTTCCGCGTTTTGAATTTTCCCGCGCGCTCCCAGCGGGAGCTTTTCCGCCGACCCCGGCGACGCTGCGGAACGTCGAGGCTGTGCCCCACCGGAGACGAGCGACGTGGCGCCCACGCCTCACTGTAATACTCTCCTACTCCTCTTCTTTTCTCTCTTTTTTTTTTTTTTGCGCGCGCAGCCGCTCGAGGCACGGCCTTGGGGAGCGTCGACGGAGGCGCGATTCCGCGAGATGGAGATTTTGCTCGTGCCGGAGACGCGGTTCGGAGAACTTCTAAGCCTCGTTTTGGTGAGTTTACTTTATTTTAATCGCTTTTTATGCGGGGTCTTGATGCAGTTTTTTTTCTATTTACAGAAAAAAAAAAGCTTATCGGGTTCTTTCACCGAGCAAAAGTCTTTTTATCTTGTCGCGCTCTGTTAATGTGAATTCGTCTGTTCTTTGTTTAAAGTAGTAGATAGTGTTTCGTACTCGGATAAAATTTCATGTGTTTTATGTTGACTTTTTATGTACGTCCGGTTTAGTCAGTTTATTAATAAGTTTGATTTTTTTTTCAATTTTTGATGACAAAAAATATCAGATTTGTAGGATTCGAATTATTTTATTTATTGTATACGCAAGTAAAACTTGCAGTACGCTATGGTTATTTTAAAAATGCTGCCAACTACTTTGGCACTAATTTTATTCTTTTATCTTCAATAAATTCTAAAGTGAAAATATTTTTAAAATAATCTCAATTAATATCGCGAAGATGTACATATTTTCTGTACATATTTTCAAAAACTACTAAAATAAAACTGAATTTAAAAAGTAGTATTTAAATAACAAAGGCTGCTCATTTTTTTCCTTTCTGAATGTATATATACTACTTGTGAAATTTGTAACAAATCAATCAAATAGTTTTAAAGTAGCACAAATAAGTCTTGGTTTAGACCAAAATTTTGAATTTCATATATTTGTAATAAGACCCTCTTAAATAATTTCAATATCAAATGGTATTTACATTATTTAGGGTAAAACAGTAACAATAAGCTCTACTTAAATCAATTTAAAATTGAGTATATTAAAGTTTTCGAATTATTAAATTTTTAAAATATACTTTGAATAAATAATTTTAAAAAACATTAAAATAAATGCTATTTAAATTTATAAATACTTCAAGTAAGCAAAAGAAAAAAATTAATAATATTTAATTTAACTCATTTGCAAAATTTTAGTGGAAATCACGGTGATTAAAATTATTTACACGCCAACTTACGGCTGTAAACGCGCGCATACATACACACACATATTTTAAAATGTTTGAAGAAATAAGAGTTGACTTACATTTTAACATATCGAAACTTAATTGAATGAACCGAGAGATAAATTTACTTGCATTCATTTTATCTTCTTTCATTGTAAACGAGAAAGTTAGTTTATTTGCTGGGTCAATATTTACACAGACTTATTTTGCCTATTTAAAAAAAAATCATAAAATTTTTATAGAAGCTAAGTAGCGGCTTAAACATCTATGCAAATTATTTGAAATTCGATTATTAATTTTCAATTTTTAAATATTATTTCACCATACAAAATGTAAAGAATTGTTTTCTACAGTTTATGCTTTTATTTTTTCAAATACGTAACAATTTTTTTATTATACCGAACTTAATAAGCACTATTTATTGCTGATTGTACGGAACTGAGGCAACACGTTTGAAGAAATAATTTAAGTAACAAAAGGAGCCCAAAAAACGCGTGGAAGAGAAATTTTATATGCCATTTAAAACTGCAATTTATTTGCTGATTATACTAATCTACTTTTCGGTATTTAAACAATTAGCGGCCATAATACGAAAACGAAGCTTCGCAAGATAGTGAACATAAACTAAATAAAAAATGAGTAGATTAAAAAGAATTGTTATAGTAATTCTATTGATATTTTTAATAATTGATTAATGATAATTTACGAGTTATAATTAATGATAAAAATCGTCGAGCAAAAATTTCTTTTTCACATTAGAAGATTGGCAGTCCCACAATCCCCAGAAAAGCGGATCAATATAAAGCCTAACGCAATGTCATTCGCCGATTTTCCTTTTCGAGAGCTCTACGACAAAAAGTCATCATCCTTCGTGTCTTGACCACAAAAAACGGCGCGCACTCGAGAATGCATTTTTGGCGAGAATCGTCGCCGTGAAAAGGAGCAGCAGGCCTATATACTTACTTACCGCGCGAGAAGGAAAAAGAGAGCAGAAAAACAGAAAAAAAGAGAGAGAGAGGGAGAGAGAGAGAGAGAGAGAGAAAGTGAGAGGGACGACTCGATATATATCGAGAATTGCATTGTGCATGATCGTATTATGCTATAGTACATCGGGAGCAAGAGACTGTAGCAAAAGTTGTTCGAGTTTTACGAAGAGAAAAAGAGAGAGAGAGAGAAAGGAAGAAAAGAGAGAGAAAAAGCATACCTGCCGCCAGACGCAGACTCCGGTCAAGGTCGTACGACGTTTAACGCTCGCAGCTTTTTTTTGCACATTTCGCCTCGCGACGCTGCCTTGTGTTGCCCGCTCACTAGATGCCTTTTAAGCTACATTATTTAAAATTATTTGAGCTGTTTAAAACAAAAAATCGCAACTTTGATGTGCAGATATCATGAAATTATTATTATTATAATTAAATGATCTAACTTTAATTTATCATCACTAAATCATTATATGAATAATTTTCTTTTTGTTAAATAAACTTTTAATTCAAATTATTTTATATTCTAATTAATTACATGAATTATTTTTCAGCCCGAAGCCAAGGAGCAAAATTATAATGAAAAATAATCATACCATTTGATTGAGTCAACAAACATAGTGGATACGATGCAGAATCAAGATGTGTTAAATTGGATAAAGGAAATGAATTTCAGCGGTATTTTAATAACCTTTTATAATAAAAGCAATTAATTTAATATTACAATGTTATTACATCTGTACTGATCTCGTTCGATGCATTTTCAGTATACATGGAATCACGGATCTGCAACTGACCACGTCAAAGTCTGGTAACTCCACCACCGTTGGCGTGTTAAATCAACGGCCAATGGGGTACGAGTTTCCTACCGTTGATGTGATATTCGGCAATGAAAACTTTTCATCACTGAAGTTCTATCAAGAAGGTTGAAACATAAGATGAAGTATCTTCATTATTTATAAGTCAATAAATTGCTGAGATTCTAACTAAAATGTTTGAGTGGTAAAGCCAAGAGGGTGATTTAATATTAAATTGTGTGATTTAATTATAAAACTCTCTTTTAATTATAACACTCAAATATGTATAATATTCAGTTTGAATTTGAAACTTGCTTTGAGTTTTGAAACTTGAATATGGAATAATGTTCTTTTTACAGTTAATCTATATTTAAGACACACCTCATGTTTAGAAAAAGCTCATTTCTGTATTGACGAATTTAAAAAGTACAAACCATTTTATTTATTTTCAACGGTTGCTTAATTAAAAATTTTAAAAAGTGTAACATGAAAGTAACATTAAAATAATGTTTAGAATTGAACGGACACAAAAGCAACATTATTTTTGTGTTTGTAAGATGATGCTCATAAACTGAACAGAATTTTTATTTTTCTGAATGAACGTAAGAGGACGCAAAAAAGTGTTAAAATAAAAAAATTTGTGTGTACTCTCCTATGAAAAGACACAAAACACAACATTTTTAACCTTGTGTTAAAAAAAATTGAATCAATTGTTAAAAAAATAATGAATATTCAAAATTAACTGTAAAATTAATAAAATATAATTTTATTTTCGTTAATGGATGTAATTTATTAAAACGAGTGGATTTACAATAGTAAATTCACTCGTTTTCATATCACTTCCTTTTTCACTAATGGTGTTGGTCAGATCATTTGTATTTCCTCTCACAACAACAAACATTATAGTTGCATGTATTACTCGCAAACGATTTATTTCGCATGTATTTTCAATTTAGATCAACGACGAATCTTTTACCATTTGTTGGGCCGATTTTATAAGTTCTTATTGCGTGCAAATTAGGACTAGCGCTTTTTTTTTAACGAGGCATTAATCTATTTCGTTACTGTCAATTTTACGGACGTTACAATTTGGAATTGAGACTTTAGAAGCGTTGAGACCGTACTCTAGAAAATGCATCTAGTGAAATTAACTCGAAGGAATTTAGAGAGTATTTAGCTAAATTTACAATAGTATAATCATCCTTGTAATGAATCTCAAGCCTTCAATTAAAACTCTTATATTTTAAAAATTTTCCAAGTAATTTAGATGTATCTCTGGTTGACTTACAAAAGGGACTAAACTGTATTCAATTTTGATCATCCTCGATTCTTTGATGCCAATAATCGTATGGTAGAATAAGGAATATATCCATCCTATAAGGAATGTAAGGAATATATATCCATCGGTATCTGCATTCTGTTAAAGAGTCCGAGGCTGTAGTTAGAAAACTTAAAAAAGCATTCAGGTTGCTCTTTTCAAATGAAAATTTATAGAAAGGTATCATCGCGCAGCTTTGCAAGCGATTGAACGAATAAACTGAATGTTTTCGAAATATTTCGCAGCTGATCTTTATGGATTTATTGTTAATAACACTTAATTTACAAAAAAAAAATCCCATAAACAGGTCCAAAAACTAGAAAAAAAAAGTTTAGTTTCATCGATTTTAACATTTTTTACATTTTTAAGTGCTGCTTTAATTAAACAAATGTATACGTCACTAACATATAATTTAACTACGCGATGCTGCAGTTATGAATGAAATGAACATTTTTTTCCATTTATTCTACGGACGAAAGTCCTTTAAAGTACAACATGTAAATGAGTACGGGCATAAGCTCTATAAAGTACAAAATAAACAAATAAAAATTACACGTGCTATTTTTTTTAAAGAGTTTTTTAGTAGTATAAGCTATCAATGACGTACACGGAGAAAAATATTCCATTAAAAATTACTATAGTTTTACCTAAAGCGAGGACAAACTGGAACTATAAAAAAAAAATTGCCATAATGAATAGCAAATTTTACTGTAAATATAGTAAAATTTAATATAACTATAGTAAAATTTAGTACAACTACAGTAAAATTTACTGGTTATTATACTAATTTTTCTGATAGTTCCAGTTTGTCCGCGCTTTAGGTAAAACTATAGTAATTTTTAATGGGATATTTTTCTCCGTGTATATGTAGGTATACATCGATGACGTACAGTAAATATTATATCTTTCCGCCTGAATAAACGTGACCTTAAAGAATATGCTTTTGTAATGTATATGTGATCTGATCACATGAACGTGGCTCTGTTTTGAAAATTTATTAGTTTAATCTAATTTTAATTTTGATCAAAGGTATTACGATGTTGGTCTTGTTTCGTACTAATAATTGTGAGAAAATAGAGAATTTTAAACTTTTTTATAAGAAGAACAATTAAGAACTAATTTTTTAAATATTTGATCTACGATTAGAAGTATATTGAAATAGCTAAATTAATTGTAATCAGATACATGTTTTAATATGAATATAGTTTATATGACACTATGCATATTATTAAAAAAAAAGTATATATTTTGTCGGTAAAATAATTTTAACCAATTTCTCATGTTGCAGAATTTCGTTAAACTTTATATTGAAATTCAGTTTTTTTTACCATCACTCAATAAAGAATTAAAGAAATGTTGAATTCTTCAATTCTACAATTTTATAATAATTTTTTTAAATTTTCATTCTAAATTAATTTTATGCATTGTATTTCAAAAGATATTTGAATTGAAATCTTTCGTTCAATACTAATAACAGTACCTATGAATGTATCGAAAGATATTTGTATTGACACAAATATTCAAAAATTTGTACAGCTTAGGTTACTATACTGGATAGCTTCACACGTGTATCTGACAATAGATTAAATTCAATAACAATCTACATTGTTTGACGTGACTAGAAAACTATATAAAAAGGTTGGATTGGACCAATAGAGGTGTTAGAATTCAAAATGAAGATCATCGTAGTAATAAGCATCGTAGCACTTGCTTTCGGCTGCGCTACTGCAGCTGCTACAAATAATCTGATTTCAACTATTCTGCAGGGTAAGATTAATTATTATTAAAATTAGAATTTACACTAATTCAACTTTAGAGAGTTTTGTTTTGCACATTCAACGTACACTTCTCACATAAATTGAAAAAGCAATAGTTAGTTTCGGTACAAGTGCGTAAAAGTTGATTCTCGAACTAGGGTGTTTATCACCCTCGCTTCGCTCGAGCATTAAAGTCACCCTCGTCCGAGAATCAACTTTTACGCACTTGTATAAAAATTAACTGTGTCACTTTCGCGTGATGACAATATGGAATGCGTGAAAATGTTCACGTCTCTATATCGTATCTTCAATGTAGAACATCTTAAAACTTAATTTTATCGTCATTACAACACTTTTTCTACGAGGAAGTAATATCTATTTTTTACTTTAAGGTCTAGCCCCTCAACCATTAACTAAACTCACTAATGGACCTGTATCTTTTAACGGCGATGTAACCATTAAAGTATTAGATACCCCGGAAACATGCATTTGTAATAATATCTCGGATGTCGGTGCGTTAACGTCAACTGCTGGTGGAAGCAAAATTGGTAACAATACAACTGGTGGCAAGGCTCCAGTTTTACCCGCAGGTTATAAAGTCTATTTGAAAGACTTGAGGCAGAGAAACGGCAGATATGCAACGGCTTTAAAATTCCATACAGAATTGAAAGTTTGGAATGACGCAAGGAAATCTTGTATTGCCGAAGGCGGTAAGTGACAAGGGCGATTTAAGACAATACAAATTAATGTTAAACGTGTTAAATGTAATCGATGGACTAAATTTTGTTAAAATTTTAGCTCACTTGGCTTATCCGCTCACTAAGGAGGAACAAGACGTGTTTATAAAACTTATAAGAGATAACAAAGCATATTCTAGTTGGATTGGAATTCATGATTATTTCGAGAAGGGTGACTATACGACGATTGATGGGTATGACGCAACCAGGACTGCGTACATCAACTGGCAACAAGGAAATCCGGACAATACAGGTGGTAGTGAACGATGCACTCAGTTAAACCTGAACGAACGACTAAATGATATTAACTGCACTACATATAAGTTTGCATTCATTTGCAAAAGGTTGTTTATCCCACAACTCTAATAAAGATAATAAAGATTATTAGTTGTAATTTTATAAAGATTTGTTGGAATAAATATATAATTTATTTGT
>JAWWEN010043119.1:0-12675 GCA_035582955.1 Sycophila texana
TTAGTGCTGATTTAGTACTCCCAAAAATGCGCACTAGTGCGTGAAGTACTACTTCACGCACAGAGTTGCATAAATTACTTTAAACTATAAGCAAATAAAAAACAATCGATTCTCATTACTGATTAACCAATTCGAGAACAGCTGAATACAATAAATACATTTCCACAGTATAAAAGCTTCAAGTTATCCGCCGTCAAATTAACGCGCAAGTACCTCACCAAACTGACGCAACTTCCGCAATAAGTAAAACCCTCCGGATCTTTGATGGCTCCTTACGGTCATACAATATCACGGCAGATTCGCCAAGTAGGAAATCCTACTCACACGCGCACAAGACATCGATCCTTCCGCTTCGTCGAAAGCTCGCGCGGCGCCTTTACCCGTCCCGTCCCTCCCCCCGCACGTCTTGAGAGGCGAGTTAACTTATTGGGCCAAGTCATGCGAGGCGCGTATCGCGCACTCGCGACGGATGTGCGAGCAGTGGTGGCGACGCGTTCACGCCCCGGTTGCCGTTGTAAACCGCGACGCGTGGGGTGGCACGACTGAGGGGACAAGTGCCGCGTAAGCCGGCCGAGACAATGGGACACCTGCCTACCTGCCGGCTAATAGGCGCATCGCGGCGCGACGCAGATAAGACCGTGATGCGGGACCAACTTGGCGGAAGTATCAAGCGTTCAGGCGCGGATTCGCGGGACTACGCAGTTGGCGGAGATAGAGTTCATTAGAGGATTTGCTGCGGTCCTTTTCAGGTGTGGAATTCCGCGATTTCCGCGAATCGTTATACTTTGGAATTGTTAAATGAATTGGAATATTAGATGCGGTTTAATTGTTGTGCAGATAATTCGATGAGCAATCGGGTAAAACTATTTTTAGCGAAGTTTAGCAGACGTAAGCGCAATTGAGTAATAACCTTTGTGTCTTTGTACGCAAGAGAGTTATACTATAATTAATACAGTGACTATAGAATTGTCTAGTGATGAATAATGGAAGAAAGGAAAGATGTAGGAGCTTCTTAGAAGTACAGATTGTGCTATGGTTGATAAATTTGAATAAAAGGTATCATCTTATTAAACATATTACAATCTTCCCTAAAATCTTACTTATATAACTTATATAAAAATAATAATCATATCTTGGTAAAAATTTTAAAGGGCAGCCAAATTTGTTAATAGGTAAAAAAACTAGTTTATATGTACCTTTGAATGAAACGCTTCTTACCCATTTTATGACTAGTTACTAGAATCAATTGGAAACCATTTTTAATAGACAAAAATTACTTAATTTTGGTCTTATTCGCATAGAAATTAAAATTCGCCTTCATAGGTACAAATAAGCTAGTTTTTTTACCTATTAACAAGCTTGGCAGCCCTTTCAAATTTTTACCAGGGTACCATTAAAATCAATATCAACAATTATTCATTCTAAAATCCTGTGTATATTATTATGTGAGTCAGATCTTAATCTTTAATTTATAATCATTACTTTTGTATTTTAATTTTTTATTTCCATTTTACTTCGGTATGAGTATTAATCTTTCAGACGTACGGCAATCCTTTAAAATCCATAAATAATAACTACATTCTAAAAGTCTTCATAAAATTTGCTGGTAAACCCTTTAGTTATAAGCTTGAACGGGGAAGCGAAAAATAAAGATTTAAGACGTTATTTTTATTTTAGGAGGTCAATTGTTCTTTGCTGGCCGACTGTGCCCCATTACTTCGGATTGACTGCTCGTATACAATAGCTTGATAATGCGCTTATCCTACGTCTTAGCGGTTTTGAACCTTACTTTTTCGCATTTTCTCCTCTACTATCTAAGTCTTTGCGAGCCATTGTCTCCTTACAAAAGCCCAGCTTTAGCTTTCTCTCTGTGTCTCAGAGTGTCGTTTATAAAAAAATATCGAGGAACTTGTTTTTCAAAACTTTTTTTTTACCCTGGAGTAACAATCCGTGCTCCATCACTTTTTTTATGAAATACAACATAATATTACAATATAACATTAATGTCAAAAAAAAAACTTGTAGAATTTTTATTATATTTTATAAGTAGTAAAAACCGTAATTTAATGTATTCTTTGAAGAAAATAATTTTCTCTTCGGTTTCGACAGTCCACCCGAGGATAAAACTTGAATAGTTAAAATTAACTCTTCTTTCTTCGTTTTAATGTACTCAACTCTCGCTTTAATAGTTTATAAATAAATTGCTTTGTAAAAGTTCATTACCACCTATAGTAACTTTACTTTGCTAAAAGATTGTACATCATAATTACTCGCTAAATATTCTATTATAATACGTACATGCACGGTTGGACTGAAAATTTATTCAACTGTACAAAATGTGCACTAAAATAGAAAGTTTTAGTCCAGAAATAATTTACATTTTGATCCTTTATCTCGCTTTATCTGCAAAGTTCTCGCAAAATTCAAAATTACTTTACAACAAAAATATATTTTCTCCATTCCATCTGCTCTCTACAATAAAATACGATCATCGTTTGCAACATTATTGAACAGTATGATAGATGGAATATTTGTGGAATGTCTTTTTTTAGTTATTGTCTCTGCACAGTACGCTTTATGACCTCCCCTTCACCCTCCTCTGGAGATCATTCGTTTACCGGCTCCTTTTCACACATCCGCGCCGTGATGCCATCCATTTTTTTTTTCTACCCTGGAGAAGATACCATTAGCTGGATAAGACTCGAGAAAAAAAATACGTTCCGGAGAATGGGAGTCACGCGTCGTTTTACAACGCTAAAAAAAAAGGAAAGGTTTTCGGAGAGGGGGCACGAAGATCGCTCGTTGGTCGGAGTGTCGGGGGAGTCATTGTTACAAGTGAGTTATGGGATCAGTTCTTCCAGCTGGCTTCGAGAGTCTTTTAAACTCTGGCGCTTAGCTTCTTTACCCTGTGTAAAGAAATTCTCGACGAGTACTTTCGAGCATCGACGCCTCGCTTGCCTTTCACGGATCGTTTTCAAGACGCCCGGCGATCCTCTCCTCCCTTTGGCTATCCCGTAAAAACACTCGATGACCCAGTGTGTACTTGACCTCGTAATCGTGAAAAGGCCTAATCTCTGCAGAATTAGCGAGTTCAGTCATCGAGATCCTTAAATGAGAAGCAAAGTCTTTGGAAGAACATTGATATTTTCTTTGGCTTAAAAAAGTAAAATTAAAATGTTTGGAAAAAAAGAAAACTAATAACAATGTACGGCCATCTATATAAAATATATGAAAAATATCTTATTCCAATTTCAGTAATTTCTTCTCTTATTCTATTCTATTCCTTACTCTATTTCCTTATATTACTGTGTAGGAGAGAATTTTTTAAAACCTGTATAAATATTTCGCATAAAGTTAACATGTTTCAAACAATTTTTATCTTTGGATTATTTAAACTTTAATTAAAATATTTTACATATTATCAACGAGGACGCAGTGGATTATATTTTCTTCAAAAATTTCTTTTCGGTTTTAAATAACAAAGAAAATGCCATGGTTTTTGGATTCTTATAAGATGGTTTATCTTCATTAATCTTACATTTAAGGAATATTTATCTTATATTGCATATTGTCAATTCAATGTTAATTAGTGTCGCTTAAACTATTTTATTGATTGTGATTGTTCTACCAACACTATAAACTAGGTTGATGCAGTAAAAATGAATGAAATATGAAAAATGATTTCATTAAAGCTTGACGTTTACGAACATTTCAAATTCAATTAAAAATTTTAGAGATAAGTAAGTTTGTAATAAAAAGAGATGTACAAGAACTCATAATGAAGTCCACGCTTAATCCCGCAGTTGCTGGAGGCAATAAAGACCCGAGATTTATTCCTTCCTTTTTATCAATATTGAATCAGAATAAAAAATACTAAAGGCAATTATCTATAAAATCTGCAAACATTAAATTCTAAATAAAATAATTATTAATGCAATCGATCTTTTCCAAAGTAGATTAATTAACTAAATAGAAAACAAAAAATATCATCGACAAGTAATTACTCAAGAAAAATGTAATAAAGAATGACTTTTTCTTTTGAAATAACAATTTATCTCGTGAAGTATAAAGTCGTAAAAGTAAACACCACAGCACCAACAAAGTCTAAGACACTCCGGAGAAATACGTCCGCTCTCAAATTAAGATTAGGGGGCGAGGAGGTTGCAAGCGGCCAAGATGTACTCTCGCATGACCTAAAAAAAGAAAGTGCGTCATCTCTAAGTAATACGCATGCAGTCCCAAGTTGGTGCTCTGGGAAGATTTCTAAAGGGAGCTGACCATTTTATTACGTGAAAATCTTCGCTCCGCAGGGCTTGTAAGAACGATATGCTCGTCGTCTTAAAAAAAAAAGCAAAAATCTCACCTCGCCTCGTAAAAGAGGCGTAAAAGGGACGCATACATGCATGAATGGAAGAGCCACGCGCATATCATGCATAGGAAGAAACGCTGCGCTCCCCGCCGCCTACGCCCGCCCCGACAGGCGCTAAAGGGAGCGAAGAAAAGAATAATGGCGATCGTTTCGCTCGCGATCGCACCCACGTACGCGCGGCCAATCTGACCTGCTCGCCTCTTGCTTTGATAAACGTCGCTTCGCTTATTCCTTCCTCCTCGGCCGGGCGTGAGCGAGATGGCCGAAGACGTTCGGTATCGCAGCTCCGGGAGGAGCGATACCCAAGTTTCAGCGGAAGGTCGTCGCCTCTTTCGCCGTGAGGGGGTAGAGGAGAGTGGAGGGGGCGGGGAGTGGTGCTTATTACTTCCGGCCGCGCCGGTGGGCTCCGTTAATGGAAAAGAAATGGCTAAAGCTCCGGGTGATTGAATTTGGCCCCGGTCTCTATCCCGCGGAATTAAAAATGTCCCCGTGGAAAAATAATTAACGAGCAGATTTCACAACTGAATATTTTGCCTTAACTGCCGGGGCAACTCGACGACGCGGGGCTCGCACTAATTAAAATTGAAAATTGTTTTTAATTAAATGGCGGACGCGCGGCCGCGACTGCTCACCGTCGCTTCGCTTTCCCCGCATCGCGCAAAAGGAGCCTTGCCACGAGGCCGCGCGATTATTAATGTCGCTGGAAAGGGAGGGATAGAGAGACGGAGGATGAAGACAGACAGAGAGAAAGATAGGGAGTCACAGATCATAGACCAAAGTGTATCGCAATTTTTAATTCTCTGTATGTAGATAAATTTAATATACCGATAGTAATGAGAAATATTATATGTATACTTTCCCCTATACAAGTACAAGTATATGTATAAGTAAAATTACCATTTTGATTTAAATTATTTTATTTGCTTAGTTCGTGAGTTTTAAAATGTAATTGCTGAGGTAGGAAAAGTATTATTACAAAACCGCAACGTACTGTACTTGGTAGCAATTGTAAAAAATCTGATTTTAAGTCATATTCCATTCGTAACTTTAGGAAATAAATCGTTTGAGAAATTATACATTTACGCAAAATATTTATAAATTTTTCAAACAATTTATCATCTAGAACTGAAATAATTTGAAGTTGAACTTGAAATTGAAATATGATATTCTTGACATCATTAAAAAAGGAAAAGTACATAACATTTTTCGAAAATTTATTTGATTTTTTAAATAAACGAGAAAAATATGTTTCACATCCCTTTAATTGTAAAGGTAAAATAATTGCAGAGCCATGATCTAAATTGAAATGTATGGTACCCTCGAGAAAATGGTAAAAAGCAATGGATTTTTCAGTTGCACTGAGTTCTACAACAACGAGCTAAAAATCCGGGTAAAATGTTTAACTGCTAACTGGAAATAGAGTCGAGTCAAGTTTTATAAAATCTCTCTACCCCTGTTATTTTGGTGAAACGATCCTTAAAAGCCGTTTAATAAATAAACTACCGGCTTGTTGTCTCGGGTTACGCAAATACGTTGTGATTTATTCCGAGGAGCTTTCGAAATATCTCGAATTTCGGTGATAGATTTTTTCAGAAAATTGCGTAAATGTATATTATCTCGTTTTTTTTCCTCGAGGAGTGTAATTCAATTAAAACATATGTATTTTGTGTCGAGGCAGCCGGCGTTAAATGACTTTTAAGTACACACTCGATGCTGTGTGTTTCGTGACTGCAACGATCGAGCTGCGCGCGAGTGCATCATTGCTGTTGCCAACGATGTCATATTCATCCATTCATTAGATGATAAATTATAATTATCATTTAATGACCAAATGCAACTTCACTTTAAAATGCTAATGTCCCACGCTCTTCTACCGCTGGAGAGCAAATTCAGATTATCACGGAATAATGTAAAAATTAAAGAATTTTAATATTAAATTGTGTTTAATAATTATTTATAAAAGTGAAGCGAACTTTCATAAAATCACTTGATAAATAATTAATATTTATTATCCGATGTTGAATTAAAATGTAATGCTGAATTAATCATTACAGTTGCTATATTATTCAAGACACAAATGCAAGCTACAATATTTCACATTTTTAATGACATTTTTAAACACCTCAAATCCCCAACACCTTATAAAAGTTAATAAAACAAATATATTATTACTACAAATGCATATTTGTATTTATTCAATATTCAATAAATTGTTCAATTTTATTCAATAATATAAAACTGCTCGATATCTGAAAATAATAAATTTATCGCGCAAAATTTAATAACAAGAGTGCATCAAAAATATTGAGCGTAAAATGTTTTCATATTTTTATTTTTAAATATTACGCTTGTTTTCTCCACATTCCGATCAAACTTTATCAAATTTAAGTTAGAGAAAAAAAAAACTCGCCGACCAATCGGCTCATAAAAGTCAGACGAGCTACATCGCGACATATTATATAGAATTGCGAAAAAGGAAACGCAATTGAAAATCGTCACGTCGACGAGATCGAAACTTCTTGTCCGGATTTAATATCCCCCCGACCTCAAGTCTCCACCCGGCTACAGCGTAGGGGATGAATATGTGCCGCTCGAATATCCACGCAACTCGGCCAATTTGACCCAGTTCACCGAGTTATAATGCCGTTAAACGTCTTGGTCCGAGCCTCGGTCGGCGCACGCTTGAGTTAGTGGCGCGCGTTAGTATAGCCGCGGCTGCCGAAGAAAATTGATAAATCATCGGACGCGTCGAACGGCCGTGGCGAGTTTGCCCCCCCCCCTCCCCCTCCTCTCCGCTCTCCAGATGGGCTTGCGGCCGCCCACGTTGATGAAAAATTCCTCGTGCTTTCCATAAGACAGGGAAAACGGACAAAAAGAATGGAGCTTTGAAACATGAGCCTCCGACGGCAGACTTATAATGACCCGCCGAGGTCGGCCCCGGGAACTCGCTCCGCATTGCGAATTTTCATGTGTATGCGTTTGAGCGAAATATCAAAGAGCTTTCTTTCTTTTTGCGTACTTTCGAAGTGTTCGATACTTTATGAATTATATAAAGATTCTTTCGTGATTTTAACTGATTTTTTTTTTATTTATTTTAAAGGAATCGGTCGATGATCTTTCAAAATTTGCTTCTTTTCAAAGTTTTCAAAGTGAATTATATAATAATTCAACATAATTCTTTCACGGTGAAAAATGAATTATCGTAAGAGAAATGCATTCACATTTCATTAACTAACTGTTAATATTATTTATCGGAGGTAGCACTCTTTTTTAAACAGTTTAAACAATGTAAGTTTAGTAACGGATGAAATGCAAATTGTTTGGGTTGTTGTTTAGCTCAATCGACGTGTTTTATTTATTACGCAAACACTTCTATAAATTAAAAAAAAAATCTTGAATGAACTTTGCTAACCCTATTGCCAGACAAATCTGGTTAAAAAATTATCATTGAGAATTTGAAAAAAGAAAAGGTGAAACAGATGCATCAAATATAAATAATAAGAAAAAATAAAGTTTCAATCAAGAGAGAAAGAAAAGAAAGTCATTAATTAGAAAGTTTGCAAAGTACTGGCGACAGCAGTTAATTACTTTAATGGAATCGACAATGGAAAACTTTTATATTTAATTTACTTCCATGCATTTTGCTTAGGCGCCGCTTCCCTATAACAAATTTTATTCCTTAATTGGACAGCCGCTGAGACTTTATCACGAGAGAAAAAAAATAAACGAACAAAAGGTCGCGCTCTCACCTTTGGCAAACAATCGAATAATCAGATCCGTTCTGCCGTCGCATTACTTCCCAGGGACGCTCTAAATTAAAGGAAGACCGAGGTTCCAGTTGCATCGACTCGGACTCGGAGGCGCGCCTGTCCCGTCGAACTTTGCCATCCGCAGAGTCTCCCTCTCTCCGCCTCCCTCTCTCCCTCTCGATGAGGAACGCGCCGAGGAAGTAGATTCCCCCGGCGAGATTGCCCGTTCGCTTCATTAATCACCGGCGCCCGATAGATCCGGAATTCGCTCCAGCCCCACCTCCCCCTACAGTCGGGGCTCGGAAACCGCGTGGACTGCGTGTACCGCTCACTCGGCGACCACTGTTTTCCACGCTTCCGAGTCGTTGCACAGGTGTGCTCGTATTACAACGAGGAAAAATTATCGTGACACCGGTAGGACGATCGAGGGCAACCGGAGGAGGTTGGAAATAAGATTTTCTACATTTTTTAAGAGTTGAATAAGTATAGCGAGATATTGGGCGTTTCTGCTGCTATAAAGTGTAACTTGGAATTGTAAGTTTCTTTGCTTTGTCAAACCGAAACTTTTTTTAGTTATCTGAAGAAAAAAAATTATTTCAAATTACGTACGAAGTGATATTCTGATAATTTGAATTTGTGACAAAGTAAACTCTAGTCTGAAATTTTGGATGTACTTACTATTATCCAAAGGTCTGACCTTTTTTAAATTTTGACTTTGACATAAGTTGGAGGGCTAGAAACTTAAAAGCGCTTATTTTTCTAAAAATTCAATATACTCTCAGAATATTACTTTTATATTTTTCTATTAAATAAAATTCTTTTTCAAACAATTTTACAAGAAGAAAAATATAAAAGGGATCAAACCGTCGAATTTATAATTTTATCACGTATAAAATCAAAAGATTATCAAATTTTTTATACTCAGAAATAAAATTGTATATACTACTGGTTTAAATTATGTATTATCTTGATTACGATATCCCTATTTCGCTTCTGTTCGCTAAATATTTTAAAATGCAGATCTTTGTACCTATTAACGAAAATTCATAATTAAAAACCATTATTTTCATCAAATGTAAAAAATATGTAAATGCGTCTCGTACTTGTAAAAAGAATGCGGCCAGCACCTTTTTGTTCGTACTAAAGCAGCACATTCAGGATTTCTATAGTGGCTACTTTGTATGGTATATGACGCTAATGTATTACAGCGTCATCCATATGTATACGTTTATGCACAAGTACATGTGTACAGCCACACTTAGTTAAGACTAATGCATATGTATACGGGTAATGGTTATGTGCACCTCTAATACATACAAAAGCTTCTGTGCAAAGGCTAAAATAAACGGCATCTTGAAGATTGATATCTTGTCGCGCCACTCTTGTACATTGAAAATAGATCCCTCAACGATAACTGCAGCTCTCTTTTTCAGTCGTGTATTACAATGATGATTTATTGCAAGTATTAAGTTTTAAAATGCTCGCCAAGATTGCGGGAGTCACCATGATGGATTGTTTATTAAGACTAAAGTAATCATTTTTAATGATTAATACACATTGCACTCTTTCGCATGGTTTTATTGCCTTAATGAATTTTTCTTAAACTCATGCGACTCTATCGCGAAATTTTATGTATATATTTATTTTTAAATTGATGTTGCGACCATTTAGTAATTCATATCAGTTATGCAAAAATTGAGGTGAGAATTAACAGAAATTTTTTTAAATGAATAATTTAAATGATACATTCAATGTGGTGTATTGGTAAATGCAATCAATTTTCTTTTGTATATTATTAAACTTAAATAAAATTTTTTTAAATTTTAATGCATTCCATTTCAGTAATAAAATGCTTGAAACAATTAAAGTAATTTAACGGGAAAAAATGTATTTCTATTTGATGAAATTATGATTGATAAATAAATACCCATTATTCTAGCTTAATTTGACTTTTAAAACTTTATACTTTATTAAAAACACTACCTGCATTCGAAGAAGAATATATTAATCTTCTTCACACCTCATATTTAATTTTATTTGTCGTTACTTTACCGCATTTATCTACTTTATTAAATTACTTCTATAAAACAGACGATTTAAAGCCTGTTTTACTTACTTCGTTGCTGTTAATTTGGCTATTTTAGAACTTTTAGTACATATACTCAATACAATGCTAATTACGATTAATACGAATAAGCAATATATAATATCAACCAAATTGTGTTAACTATAAAATCAGATGTGCATATCATTCCACAAATTTTCCACAACGAATTGCAAAAAAACGATTCATAAAAAATACTCCTCGTACTTCATACAACGCTTCACAGACTTAAATAAAAATAAATCCATAACTCGTAATACTTTCCGAATAATTTATACTGCCGGTAGGAAATAATTAAATTTAAATTACCGGCTTGTGCCGTCGCTTTAATGGATTCGCTCATACATCCAAGTTTACGTACCTACGCAATATTTAAATATTCGATTTCCAAATAAACACCGAGCACGCCACCGCCAATCGCGATCATTCATTATGATTATTAGTTTATTATTATTTATACGTCGGTACCGACTCTCGCTAATGTGAATTGCTTTTGATCGATTGTCATGTTTATCTATAACTACAGCTCCAAAATGAAGCATGCGTTTTCACGCATTACGCTCTTTACTTCATTCATTATTCATTTTCTAGTGTATTTCCGAGAATTCTCGACATACGTCTTTCAATAAAAGCTTTAATATTGTTATCTTACCTACAAAATAATTAACATTTAGAGGGCGCTCAAAAATTACCGGGAAATCTTGATAACTCGTTAGAAAAGAGAAATTTGTTGAGTACAAGGGTTGAATCAGTAAAATTGATATATTCAATGGTGACCTTGACCTTAGTTTGAACAATCATTTCAAGAACGATTTATTTTTTTCAAATGTATAAGCAATCGCAATTATTTACTTCAGATTCTAAAAGAGCGAGCAAGGTATTTATGTTTGGATATGTGTTGAGGATCAGAGTGAACCGTGGGGACGAAATCTTTGTTTCGTTAACAATGAAAGCCTCCACTTTTGATTTATCAATTTTTCTTTCTTTGTATATGCGGCCGAAATCATTTTTATGGAGCGTCCCCGTAAACAACAAAGTAAACTCATCGATACCCTCCAACTTGTTAAGAAAAAGGTCAGGTAAAAAAAAACAAAAGATGAAATCGAGTCCTTTTTTTAAAATATATTTCAAAAATGTTCCATAAAAATTTACTTCAGTCAAGTGAACATAAAATAAGGTATCACGCTTATGTTATTCACTTTTTGGATAGTTAATTTGATCGCTGCAGATCACTTCGTCCTGTAATTATGTGGGATTTCTGTTATGAAAAATCGAAATTGACTTTAAAATGTTTATGAAAGCTATGGCCAGAGACAAATACTTATCCAAATTTATTTTTTCTTCAAAATTTATATACTTAACATTTTTTTCTGAAACGCTGCTCGGACGACATATCCAGCTCTACCGGTAGTTTTTTTTTTAACGTTTTGCAAATATAAAAAACTAATTGTTCACGCAGTTAAAAAATCTAAAATCAAACATTAATAATTTCTTCTCATAGCATACGAAAGTAGGACCAATTTAGAGATTTCTGACAAACACGGTTCCCTAAACCGAACATTGCAAAAGTTCAACAGGCCATAGTTCTCGGGAATTGAATATTCAGTCACGCTCGAGTTTCGCGTCGGTTTAGTCAACTATTAAACGAACGAACGAGGCCGACGGAATAAAAAATCCCGCCATTAAAATTACTCACTCGTATCCGAACTTCGTGGCTTATTCGCTTTCTCGCAGGGGCCAGACTTCAGGCAGGCCCACGTATCCCGCGTATACCCCGCAGGAATATCCCGCCGCAGCCGAGAAGTTGCCGGGACCTTGTGTATAAAATAAACGCTCTCTTCGCGTCGCGAACTCCCAGAGGTACTCGCGTACGCCCGTTCGAACAGCCCCCCCCCCTCTGCCACCCTGCCACCACCGCCTCCGCGTCACGTATATCGTAAATATACGCAGAGACGTGCCTCCGATGGCGCAATCCGCGAAATTTCGAATATTCAAGCTCGACAAAAATTAAGAGCTTCGAACTACTCACTTGGGAATAGACTCGTGTATTTGCGTAACTTTTCGAAAGGCACTTTTGCTGATTGAAATACGTCAAGGTTTCTGCTATTTGCGAAATTGGGGGAAACGATGACTGATTCATTAGAATTTCTTTTAGTCAGAATGAAATTTTATCAGGTTTCTTTTATGCATAATTGAAGAGATCGAAATGAAAAGGAAGGGTTAAAGTGCGGAAGGTATAATACGCTTGTTTTATTTGTATTAGTGCGAGTTTCACGGAAATTTTCCGCATCTCCATTAGTCCGCATGAATCTTGTCAATTTTTTTTTTTTTTGGGTTGGAATACAATATGAATATGTACAATTTATTTCATTGACTCATACACTGAAAAAAAAGTAAGAAATCGAAATCGATGTTTAGTTGTTTCAATTAATATTTGATTGAAACAAATAAAT
>JAWWEN010043170.1:0-12662 GCA_035582955.1 Sycophila texana
TATAAATTTTATTATAATTTTTAATTTTCAAATTTTTTTTCAAAAAAAAATTTTTAGGTATAAACCCCCCTTAAAATTAAAATTTCTTTAGAAACTAATTTTAAGATATTAATCTTTGTACCGTCTTTGTACTGAGGACATAAGACCATAAGATTCTTTTTAAAGGATCTTGATCTTGAAAATTTTTGAAAATCTCGTCCTGGTAGTGTTTCGTCTTAAATCCAATACCAAAACGATGCTAAGAAAAATATTAGTCTTGAGTGAAACCCTATGAAAATGAAATGGAGTAGACACCGTACAACAATTTACTTGATTCAAATCTAGGTTGGTCAGATAAATATATATGTAAAAATTCTTATCTTCGGAAACATGTCAGAAAATTGGAGCGCAAAATGCTTGTTCTAAATTCAAAACAAAACAAGTGATTAGTTAAGATCTTACGAAATTAATTTGATAATGCGAGAATTTGTATTATATGCCGATTATTATGATCATCTGAAAAATATTGTCCGACTTTCCTTGTATTTGGCGATATTAACGTTGATTTATCTAGTTTATCATTTTAAAGGTAGCACAAATTGATTAAAATAGGCTGAAAATTTATATTTTTCTTCATTTTTATAATTTACATAAACATATTTACATTTCTATAAATGTATGTTAAAAATTAAATAGAACTTTTTTTCTATTTGTTTTTCGATCATGCTCTACCCTTAAAATGCTAAGCTCACTATCAGAATTAAAATTGTTTATACAATGTGCTCAGTAAAGACTAAAAACTGATGCAAATAATTTTGAAAATATCTTTTATTGAATGCAAAATAGTACCATGCCATTAATTAAGGTCATAGATTGGTTAAACTACTCAAATAAGATACTAGACTGCAGTATCGTTAGTTAATAAACTGACTATATAGTTTATTGACAAACTTGGAACAACCGATCGTCGGTAAAAACCGACGTCTACTGTACCTCTTGACAATCATACGCATACATTATAAGCTCGTATTTAAACAATGTATGCGTATCTGCCAACGAAGATTGTTAAGCTAAGTATGCAAATTAATGCACAGTGACACAGTTCGACATTTTAGAGTTGCTCAAGCTGAACATGAAATGTTTGAATGAACGTTTGCAGTCATTTTTCTTTCTATCGAAATACGTTAGAAAACATGTTTTTACATTTCTGTGCAAGAAATTGACATTGACACAAAAGAAAACATTACCAAAGAGCGCGCTACTAATGAATAAACATTTTTTCTGCATTCCATAAATCATTATTTTACGGGTACGTAAAATCTGAAAATCAAAGAGAAACAGATAATATTTGCCGATCGTCAGACGCGGAGATATACATTTTTCTAATCGCGCCGCTTCAGATACATATTTGTATAATATGATAGCTTAGATGATAAGATTATTTAGCGCACTTACCAGAACAAAAGCGTGTTTGCGCCGTGCTCGAAAACTACTATTCTGTTTAAAAATTACTCCGCGTGACTCAACCATTGAGATACATTCACATTCATTGATACGAATTTTCAAGAAATTAAAAAAAATTCAAACTACATTCTGCGTCACTAATCATTCGAAGAAAATTTCATCGATGTAATACCGATCAGTGCTAGGCAAGAACAAATGTAAAAAATCTACTCTCCTCCCCAACAAAGAGCTCAGCCAAGACTACCGATTCCTTACCGATTTCTTAAAAACAAAGCCTTCCGCGCCGAAGCGAGAAAGAACAAAATACCCCGACGAAGAAAAGAAAGAGTGCAAACAATCAAAAGTAACCGTAACGGAACGATGGTGCTCCGCGTTATCTCGGCGCAGTACGTTCGACCGGTGGCGATCTCCGCCGGGCACCTCCGAGGCACTCGGTTCGCGCGCGCACGCCAAGATTATAATGCGTCCGCGGGCGGTTGGCTTGACTCAGTCTCGACTCGCACGTTGTCGTGGCGTCGCGCCAGAGTGTGCCGCGACTCCTCGCTGAATAGCCGATCGTTGGGCCCATCGGCCATCCGCGGTATTTGTGAGTGTGCCAAATCTTCCGGGACTCGATTTATACCAATCGGCGCCGATTTCCAGCCACCCGCTCCTTTATTCTCTCTCCTCTCGGAGGAACGTCGCGCGCGCCCGTCGGTGCTGGAAAAGGCGGCTGCAACTTTCACTCGCTGCTTTTTTTTCTTACTTCTCGATGCTCGCGACGCTGGTGTGCACCGCTGCGCGTCGATGTATATTTTCATCGCTGTACAGCTGCGCGCGCGCGTCTCTTATTTTTACGCGCTGCGCGTCGGATTGAGAGTGTTCAGGAGCCGATATCCCTTACCTCGGCGACGTGTACGTACTGCAGACCGTCGAGCTGAGAGGATGCGACGCGCAGACGCGTGCTTTTATCTTATCGGCGCTGCCGCCGGAGCGTCAGATACCGCGCGGGCTCGTTTCTTTCTTCCGTGGCCTTTTTTTTGAAAAAAAAGAGAAAAAATCGCGAGGGGTCGTCGACGCGCGGACAAAGGCGATTGCCTGTTCAATAAACATACATAGGATTGTGAAATTACGGAGCGCCTCTAAGACGCTTTAGCGTGACGCAAATAGACTACCGATGTTTTTTCCTCGATGGGCGAGAATAATATCGATCGCGCATTGTATCGATATTCAATAAAGTAATCCTCGGCGACATCGCGTTCGAGCACCCCGTGCGATTTTTTAAACGACTAACGATATAACACTGGGAAATTTTGCACGCAGCACGGGCCGTCGAAGATGGGAGCGGGGTGCGCGGCTACTACCAGCTGATCGGCGCACAGTGACGATATCGGCAGCTGCAGACCATGGCGGTCTCGAACGGCCAGGTGGCTCCGAAGAGGCCCGACAAGCTGAGGCTGGACCTGGCCGCGGCCAAGGGGAACGGCGCTGGACTGGCCAGCCCCAGGAGCCCAGTATCGCCCACCCGCACCAACCAGCTCCAGCTCACCTTCCACGATGTCAGCTACTCCGTGCGCAGTGGGATCTTATCCAGAGGTGAGTCACTTTTACTGTGGATAGATATGACTGTGTGCATGTGCATCTGGTGAAAGTGAAAGGAAACTTCGGATTTATCTCTGGCTGCATGAGTTGCATTTATTTATCATTTTTTATTTTATTTAAATATGCAACGTGGTTCGTTGTATTTTAACGTTTCATTTGTTCGTTCGAATGGATCTGAAGGTTGGTATACTTTTGTAGTGAGAGACGACGGTCAATGAATTTTCATTTGTTTTAAGCTCATTGATAAGAACGTTTATTCAAACATTCTTATATAATTTGACTTTAATTAGCGTCGAAAAATCAGCTATATTGCCACGCGTGTGTGACAAGTCAGTGATGGCAATGTTCGTTAACTAATCTGATGATTTTTTTTACTATCCTTTTAAAGATTGTAAAAATGTTCTCTTGCAACAAATTTGAGTAAAACTACAGTATTTTGTAACTAATAATTTATTAATTCACAAAATAATTCTTTTAAGAGCATGACAAAGTCATCTGTAGGGATTTACTTTACCGACATTGACATTTATTTCTAATTATTTAAAAATCCAAATAAATTTTCAAAAAATGCCCAACTTGGTGCCTTCCGCATTGATGCAAAGATGATCTGATTTCAATTTCCAGTCATTCCGTTCATAAGTCTAGGAGAAAAATTGTCTGAAAAATTTGAAAATATTAAACATTAATGTAAATTAACGTAAAATTTTTCAAACAAATTTTCTCCTAGACTTATGAACGGAATGACTTAAAATTGAAATCAGATTATCTTTGCATCAATGCGGAGGGCAGCACATTGCGTTTTATTTGAAAATTTATTTTGATTTTTAAGTAATTAAGAAAATGTCGATGTCGGTAAAGTCAATCCCTATAGATGACTTTGATATCCCCTTAAATAATTTTTTCATTCACAAATTTAAAATACAGTATAAGATTAAACAATTTTCGCGGAAAGAGTATCGAGTAGTCTATTGAAAAATCGTATTTGCAGTTTTTTTAGTTTTATCTTTAATAGATTCTTTATCAACTAATGATGTCTAGTAATTTATAATTATCATAATCTCGCGGGGTTATCAATTTGCTGTAGTATCACAAAATTTTGATAACATTGTATTTCATTACTTTAAGCAGTCACTACTATTTGAATAGAGAACTGATAATCCTTGTCTTATTGTTCATCTTAAATATAAAGCTCCGTATCTCATTATTACATCGCTAAGTTAGTTTCAGTTCTCATGTACAGCCTATATAGAAATTTTAATTAAAAATGTAGTGACGAAAAATCTAATTTAATTAATTTCCCGGACAAAGTCCAAGAGGCATTTTATCTATAGAACTGCAGAATTAGGCCTGACTGGTATACGCGCCGCTGGAAATGAGTCTTCAACTCGCGCGACAAAATTATTGAAGTGCAATGATATTTCTGCAGGTGCACGGAATTCATTTATCGGCTGTGCATCAAGTTTATTGATTAAGCGCAATATCTGATTTTTACGAAAAATGTAATATACTTAAATCACAATTCCTATTTTGTGGATGAAGTGAGTTATAATTATCAATTACTTTCTCAATTTGAAGTTATAGGCACGTTAATAAAAGGTAAAATAAAAATGGGAAGCGATTCGCAAAATAGATTTTGCACGCGAAGTACCTAACGCGTAGTAATGCAGAATTAAAAGGCTAGAGCACGTGTGACAAGAAAACTAATAGTATATTACGACATGGATGTGGAAGGCGAGTAGTTAACGCGTGGGACGATTTTCACCCGGGCGAAGCGAGGGCGAAAAGTCGCACGAGCTGAATGATCACTTACGCACCAGTTTCGTACGATATTTTACAGCACGAGAGCCGAAAATTGGCATTAAAGTTACCATTTTGAGGTTAGAGTGCTATAAAATAATTATCGTGTTTTCGCACAAAAGACATTAAAAGAAAGTAAATCAATGTAAAAAATCGCGTGTGCGCACATATAATTAAGAATTAGAAAATAGATTGAATGATTTCCTGGAAAAATATAAAGAAATAAATAGATTTTCTTGCAGTTTTCTAGCGACTTATACTCGAACAACTGAGTCACTGACGGACCGTTAAGTTTAATAAAGAAACATGCACGTGTAAATAAATAATCTTCGCTCGAAAGTAATTCATTTTACCAAGGCTGAAAACAGTGTATAATCGCCACAGTCTAAACGCACGAAGAGGTTAAAATAAAAAGAATAGAGCAGTTCGCTGAGATGGTTATACGGTTCGGCACATGTGAAGGTTATTCAAATTATTCAAAAGCTCGCACGGAGCGACGATTCAATTCGCGCTCACACACTCGCAGTTCGGAGTGTTCGACGTTCGTTGCTGTTCAAATTTCTCCAAACCGGATGAGATGAGAATGAATTTTTGTTTCCTTAAATGATTTGAATTCATTATTTACACTGAGAGAATTAGTTTCGTAAATTTTATTCTTACGTACAGTAAATTTTACTAAGAGTACAGTAATTCAATCACTGACCTGCAGTCTGTATCGTCGGTCTGTAGTAAAACAGGTCCGGTTAGAAAAGGTGCCATCGCAAAATCCGCTTATGGAAGAAGACAACTCGGATTCTGAGATGGCTCCTTTTCCAACTGGACTCGGAAATGGTCCCCTTTTACTCCAGACCGACTATATATAAATTTTGTACAGTACAGTGCAGTAAAAATCCCGCCTCATAAATTTGACTCTATATACTGTACTCTAAAATTTACTGTAAATTTAATTTACACAAAAATAGAATGGACTATACTAGAAACATTCTTTTGTTACTTTGTTTCTTTTGTGAAAGAAGCTTAACTAATTTTTCTTATGTACTTCAAAAATTAAAAAAATTGTTTAACAAAAACTATTATATATACAATAAACAGGCCACTTTTTACAGCTTGTAACGAAATTACCGTAATTTTTAATAACACTAGCAAAATCCAACCCGCGTCTCGCGCGTCTAATCTTTTTATACTGTATT
Source organism: Sycophila texana (assembly GCA_035582955.1). Lineage (NCBI taxonomy): Eukaryota > Metazoa > Arthropoda > Insecta > Hymenoptera > Eurytomidae > Sycophila > Sycophila texana. The sequence continues at coordinate 6,012 of JAWWEN010043170.1, forward strand.
TTTGAGATTAGATTTTTAAATTTAGCGCCATTTAATCGGATATGCCGTTTTAAAATCCTTCACAAATCCTGACATCCTTTTTTTAACAGAGGATTTACAATAAGTATAATAATATTTACTGTATTATTTCTCTCAGTATATTGCTAGCTGCTCAGAATAAGTTATTCATGAGCAGGTGCAAGCAGGAATCATTCGAATCTCTGCAGATCTGGACGGTCAGGGTAATTTTCGTCCACACAATAAGTAAATCAAAGCTGCCTACACTGTCGGCTCTTTCTTTTTCCCACCGTGACTTCCGCAAAATTGTTTCCCTTTGTTCGCGAGTGGCGATCTAATGACGTACCGAAGCTGCGGACGCGAGACTTCGCCCTCGGTTGACGCTAATAACTTGTCTCTTTTGGATAAAGCGCGTAGGAAGTGCGTCCGCGAGAACAAGTTTCCCGCACGAAGCTGGCGGCCTTTTTATTATCGCCTGCGGCAGTGGCGGTCGCATTTTTACAGTTTTCTTTACTTTCGCATGGGCACGATGAGTCACGTACATTGAGATGAGTCGCACACTTTGTCTTTCGCGAGTCAGTGTGCGAAATTCATTTAATTGAACGAGATAATGAGCTTTTTATGCTACTACTGCTACTCATTATTGATTAGATAACAATCATTGATAGCTGTATATAAGATTTTAGAATAAGAGATTTTGTAATTGCTTGTTTGTTTCTTCATTTTTAATCGAGTGTAAGTAGCTTTTTGAAGTCGCATTTGCATAAGAGCATTTTCTAAATAAAAGTATGTTTTATAAAGTGTTTCTATCTATCTTCACACAGTGACTTAACAAGACGTTCCATTGAAGTATATTAGAAAGATTAAAATAGCTTATTAACAAAAAATGAAAATTATGAAAAATGAATCGGCTTTGTAAAAAAGATGAAGAGATGAAGTGGAAATTAATTAACATCCAATTTCTGTGCAATGAATGTGCAATCGAAGCAACCTTTTTACGAACTGCTAATAGTACATTACGCAACGAGTGCGTAAAATAGGCGATTATCGCACAAGTCGGATTTGTAGCCCAAGCGAAACGAGTGCGTACGCGAAACAAATGCGTATAATATGATATTTATTTACGCAAATACATGCGTAAAATTTAATTTTAGGCACGCTGTTAGAAAATAGTATATTATGCAACAATGTGCGTAAAATTTGATTTTATACACGAATAGCGATTGAATACACAAGTGGCCGGCGCGGCCGGCCACGATTGCTATTCGATCGCTATACGAGTGCGTAAAACATACGCACGTATTGCATACGATATTTTTTGACACAGAATATATGCGTAAAATTTAATTTTATGCATACTGTGTCAAAAAAAAACTTAATGTCAGTAGCTGATGGCTGAATCGATTAAATTTACACTGCACAATCAAAGCAATTTTGCAACTATCTTGTGCAGTTCTGTTTATTCGTAAACAATCTAATTTTACTTTTTTTGTCAGAAAGAAAACAGCTCTTGTCGAAAATCAGCGGTGACTTTCGACCAGGGGAGCTCACCGCCATAATGGGACCTTCCGGCGCTGGCAAATCATCGCTAATGGACATATTAGCTGGTTTCACGTAAGTTACATCTGATTTTATACCATCCTGGAGGCACGTTTTTTTCTCATTTTAATAACAATTTTACTATCCAGCACAAAAAAAAATCTCATCGTTGATATAATAATTTGTTGTATCGAGTTAAACGAGTACTGAAAAAATAACGCTACTAAAAAATTCGTATGGTAACTAGTTATTCACGAACAATGAATCTGCACAATTTACATCGCTGAGTTTTCAAAATCACTCATCTGAGAAACTTTTCTACTGGCGTCGTACTTTTTTCAATAATTACAAAATAGAACCTTAGAATCGCAAAGTCGGCACTGATAAAAAGATTTTTAAGAAGAGTGAAAAAAGTCCACTTTTTCTCTCACCTTTCCTTTTTGTCGTACAGCAGAAAAGTGGACTCTCCTCTTTGCAATTCAAAAGTTTATATAGACCTAAGAAAAAAGAGCTTGTAAATGTCTGTAAGAAAAAAAAATTATTATCTGCCTTTGGTTTGCTAAAATAGCTGCTTTATCTTTCTCTCCGGTGTCAGAATTTGTCTCGCATCATTAATCTGTTCAGTAATGATAACTAGAAATCTTTATCGGCACCAGCAACATTGTTTTATTATCTACGACCAACCCGAAAGCTCATTACAATTGGAGTGGATTTCGACTCAACGACTTGTAATCTCTTGCAGTCTTTTTTTTTCGTTTATGTATTTATGTATTTATGCACGTCCAATTGTTATAAATATATTCAATTATAACTGTTTTGTTTATTTTTAAATATTTAAACATTTTATCGTAAAAATCATAATAATTTGTTTGTATAAAAAAAGACGAATGCATTCAGTTAGACATTTACTCATCCAGTCATGAGCTTATACATTTTGGTAGTTTTCTTACCGTATCAATATTAAATTGTATTATATGAATTCTACTACACATCCTCTAAAATAAGTTTAATTTTTTAATCTTATCTTAAAGAAGTGATGTTAGTTTTCTATAAAAAGTATTAATTAAAATAATAATTCATATATTTAAGATACAAAAGCTTTCTCTAGGAGGAAGCAAAATTATTCTTGCAACTAAATTAAGGGGATTTTTTTTTTTAATAAATTCTTTGAATAGTCCACTGTGGTACGGTTCACTATGTCCAAAGCCACTATACTGAGAAAAAAATCTAGTAAAAAACACTGTCATGTAGTGGAAAAATTACAATCCTGTATTATAAATTTTTCTAGAAAGTATTATACATTTTACTAGAATTATGGTAAAGTTTCCAATCATTCTAGTAAAATTTACAATACAAGATGGTAATTTTTCTAATACAGACTGGCAATTTTTCCACTACATGACAGTCTGTGGCTAGTTTTCTAGACAAAATAGTAATTTCTACTAGAATTTGTTCTCAGTGTATCTCTCGCTTTCTCCTATTATCCAATATTTTATTATTACATTTCAATATCAATAACAACTATTTATTAATAATAAAATTTGATTGGAAGCTAATCGGAAAAACCTGTACGATTGCAGAAGGTCGGACGTGACAGGCGACGTGCGAGTGAACGGCAGGTCGCGAGACTTGACGGCGTTCCGGCGCTCCTCCGCCTACATAATGCAGGATGACCACCTGGAGCCGCTGCTCACGGTCTTTGAGGCCATGAACATCGCGGCAAACCTCAAGCTCGGCAACGTCGACATTGTCAAGCGACAGGGCGTAAGTTACTTTTATTTTCTCTCACCCGCGTTCATCAGCACGTATTCTTAATTAAATAATCGACGATGACTTTTCCGCATTGAGACCCGAGCCTGAATTGAAAGCCATGAATTAATAATTCAAGATCTAAGCTTCTTGTATGATTTTGGTTTTAATTTAGGCATAATTTTTTTATTAAGAGATGATCGATGATTTTTTTTTTTTTTTTTTTTGTTATTGTGATTTATTGATTTTTCTGAGAGAGATCGTTATCTGTCAGAAGTAGTGACTTATGCAGAGGAACAAAAAGCGAGAAATTTTCATAGCAAAATGCGCAAAATCACGAATTGTCGACAATAAACAGAATACCTGGACTTTGCTTGGCGCCCTGAGCTTCTAAAATAAAATATTAACATCAGTAATATTCAGTTTTACAACACATGTTGGATATTTGCGCGGTTTTTCACTTAAAAAGAAGGCCGAAAATGCTTTGCTAATTCTGATAAAAAAAACCGTCAGCAGACGAAAAAGACATTCTCACTTGCTAATATTTTGTTTTTGTCTTTAAAAACATTCTCGGCAGAAACAATCCACGTGTCACAATAAACAAAAAAAAAAGCCCTTGCGTGGTTGTGCACTTCTCATCTTTGGTACATAATATATTTTACTAGATGCGTTTAAAATACCGTTACAATCAGGATTCAAACAAATAACAAAATAGAAAAACTAAAAAGAAACGAAAAGAAACAGTAGGGGAACTCGGGGCAATAGTGGGCCTTGGGGCAAGGTGGCCCTTCGGGGCACAGTGGGTCACCCCGTTAAATATGTTGCATTTGGTGTGAAATATTAACAAATTTCATTTAAATTAAAGCATTTGTACCATTACATTGCAGTGTTACCGTATACAAAAATTATATATAGTAATTTTATATGACAACAGTGCGGAATATGGAATAAAACCAGTTTTAGATACTTACACAAAAAATTTAAAAAAGTGGCAGTTGATGTCAGAAAAAATAAAAAAAGCGCTGCCTTTAAAAAATTTCATCTTATCCATTAATTTGTAATTTAAAAAATCCGTCGAATCTGTGACAACTTTCATTGGTTTAAATAGTCAGTGCCCGAGTATCAACTGCTTCTTCTGCATCTGAGTACAGCGGGGTGCCTACAAACTGGTGCATCATAACTGCCTCTTAAAAAAAACCGCTGCAAATTCATTGGCACAGGGCCTCCTCAAATAAAATGTATCGTTATCATTCGTTAAATTTTTTTTCCTTTACTTAATAAAAAAACTTAATTATTTATGTAAATAATAGATAAATAAGACTTTTATTTTTTTTTCTCTGAAAGTAATTAATAAAACAATTTAAAAATTTTATGATATTTAGTTCGATATAATGCTGATAACCACGAATTTTTTAAAACGATTTTAATAATTAAAACAAACAAATGAACCGGGTTTCATTAAAATCGAATAATAAAATCCTGAGATAGGACATGACACATACACACACACATCCATATAGACATTTTCAAAAAATATCATAGAATGATCCAAAAACACACAAAACAAATTTCTAACATGTTTTTAGAGGATTTTTTTTTTACTATTACAAAGCTTCTTCTGTAAAGAAGCAATTAATTTTTTACATTCATCTGATTATTTTAAAATCATTTCAGGTGGAGTCGATTTTGAAAGAAATGGGCCTGGACGCCGTTCGAACGACGTGTACCGGTAAATTAAGTGGCGGACAGAAAAAGAGACTGTGCATAGCATTAGAATTAATTAACAATCCCCCCGTCATGTTCTTCGACGAGCCTACGAGGTAATACAACAACTCTGTAAATTCAACAATTGACGTCGAGGAAACTGTCTCGTAAAATTTACGCTAAAACTCGCCGTAAAAAATGACGTGAAAGAATACGTGTAATCATTGGATGGTTTTACAGCACTATAAATTTTTTCGAGAACACCTTTTTAAATTTTATTTCACGATTTAAAAAAATTAAATATATTAGGCTCCTTGCAAATTTTTACCCACGTAAAATTATCCAAGCTTACATACAATTTACTCTGATTTTCCTGAAAATTTATAATTTTTTAAACCTTTCTCGAAATTTCTTCTATAAAAGTGCAACTGATGGAAATCATTGAATACTCACTGCATATTACAGTGAAAATGCATTCACTAAAAATACAGTGAATCATTAAATCTCTACAATCGGTGACAAATTAACTAATTTTCAAGTAAAAAATGTTTCATTTGGAAAATCAGTGAAGATTTTACGGGACGGAATTTAGGGAGCTCGATTGCGATCGGTGTCTCCATCTTTCTAATACAATGTAAGCCCTAATCAGAGAACGAACAATTTATCAATTTAAAGCGGCCTGGACAGTGTGACATCGCGGCAGTGCCTGGGTCTGTTAAAAGCGCTAGCCAGTGAGGGCCGTACAGTGGTGATCACTATCCACCAGCCAAGTGCCACACTCTTTGACATGTTCGATCACCTGTACGTCCTGGCTGGAGGCTGCTGCGTATACGCCGGTGGCTCCCGCAACCTTCTGCCCTACCTCCAGAGCGTAGGCCTCAACTGCCCCACCTACCACAACCTCGCCGACTTCCGTGAGTGCGACGCCTTTCAATTTTCTCGGGGGGGGGGGGGGGGATACCCGCGGGGTTTCGCTCGATTGCTGCTGAAATTGGAATATTCAAGGGTGCATTTGAATATTTATCCGTCGGAAGTGGCGTGGGGGTTCGGCCGATCGGATGCACGTCCGCGGGCTTGCGCGGATATCGTAATTTGTTTCACGGTTGAGAAAATTTAGTACCTTTATTTAAATTCTCGTTTATAATTCTTTTGGTTCGGACGAAGGCGGTGCTTCTTTTATAAAGTATCAAAATCATTGTATTGCTGAGTAAACGACAGAGTTAAATAACTTTATTATTATTTTCCACTCGGACGTTCGGAGTTTAATTGCAAGGGTTCTGATAAATAATATAATATTTCCTAACAAAAAATCAGCTAATTAATAGTCGAAAAAAAAATTCATAAAAATCATGTATATAAATCAAAGTTGATATTGTTATGCATTCGATTTTTCGATTATTTTTCGATTATTGAAAAACAATTTTCATTTTTAAATAATAAATAAAATGCTTATGCCGATAATGCAGATTCCTACAAGAGGATTTCACATCCCTTCAAACGAATTTATTTGTGTCGAGTGTATGATTCAAGTGCAGCAAAAAGCTCGATCTACCAATTATACACTCTTAAAAATTTTGTGTAAAATAATTTGTGTAAAATTTACACAAGCTTGTGTAAAATCTTAATTTACACAACATTTTGTGTAATTTTTTTATCTTTACT